>CM047527.1:16629997-16647497 GCA_026122265.1 Ammodytes dubius
ATCAGTGCAAAGAATGCCTCTTTTATATAGTTTGTCTTATTTCCTGTGTCATGGGTATACGCTCACCCAGGAACAACAGTTGCATGGCGTAGTAAAAACACTACCGCTTTTGTCCAAAGGGGGCGCAAGAATGAACACAACCTGAAAGTGCCTCAGAGCACCTTTCATGTCCTATTGATACATTTCCATGATTTTCTCGGCTTTCACTAAAACATTTATAGTATTCTTAGTAAAAACATAACTTAACTCAGTCTTTTTCACAACAGCAGGGGACCACAATACTCATATTAAAACAATACATATTCCTGGGCTGACTACAATACTCATATTAAGTGATATTAAAACAATACATATTCCTGGGCTGACTACAATACTCATATTAAGTGATATTAAAACAATACATATTCCTGGGCTGACTACAATACTCATATTAAGTCATATTAAAAACAATACATATTCCTGGGCTGACTACAATACTCATATTAAGTCATATTAAAAACAATACATATTCCTGGGCTGACTATGCCTCCAACAGCTACAGCAATATAACTGTTAATTGGCTGGTTGCCCTCACATCCTCTGACACACATAACTGGTCCATTGTGCCTCATTGTGTTCACACCACGAGATATAATAGAACCAAAGAAAAAAATCCTCTTATGTTTTCAGCGTCACTTGATGTCGTCAAGTGATGTTTTAATAACCTGGCTTCTGGATTATCGGCCTCTTTTGATTCGAGGTTTTTGGTATTTTTTGACGTGTGAGTGTGACCCTGCGTGACTTTGTTTATATCTTACTCTATATCGACTATAGCAGCTTTTTATTGCATTTCTTTCCCATTACGAGATGTCTAAATGACATGCACCATTTAAGTGATTTACTTTGGTAACATTTTTGACATACTTGTACTTTACTGGAGTATTTCCATTCTGTGCTACTTTCTATTTCCCTCCTCCATACTTCAGAGGGAAATATTGAACTTTTTACTAGATTTATTTTGGCCTAACAATTAAAATTTGCTTCGTGCAAAAAGGTAACATTTAATTATAAAGGTAATCGTATTGAGACATGGGGTCTCATTCTCAAAATAGACCTGTTAGTTTACCAAGTACCATACAAAGTATCTAAAATCGGCTTCATGTTGACAAACTGAAGTTGGAGTTGTTGGCAGGGGCGGATCTATAGATCTCAGGTTGACTGGTGGCCCACCCAATCAGATTCATGAAAATAATATAAATTAATGAATACAAAAAAAAAAACGTTTTAATTTCAATTTTTTAACTGTCTTTCTTGAATGAATGGGGGAATCAACTTCACCTCTAGTTTAAGACCCATTGCTGACGTGTTAGTTACATTTGGCTGGTAGCTAACTAAACTATGGCTAAACAGTTACATTTGGCTGGTAGCTAACTAAACTATGGCTAAGCAGCTGTCGTTGAGCCACATTTAAACTACATGATAGTTTGTTAAGGCCCATTGCTGACCCTGCCTTCAGCGTCCTGCAGCGTGGAGAGACTTTTCCCTTTAACAAACAGGATCCAAAGTAACGTGCCAGAGATCGTCCATGTTGACTAGACGCCTGAACAACTCCACACTTTGGTCTTTTGAAAGAAAATTTATTGACACTTGGGATTATGACATAACCAACCTTCTCAACTCAACACCCAGCAGACTCTGCCTTCTGTGGGACTGTGGCTGTGTTTGAAAAGCCCTACTAACCTCCTACTCACACTAAAAGCCCTACTAACCTCCTACTCATACTAAAAGTCCTACTAACCTCCTACTCATACTAAAAGCCCTACTAACGTCTTACTCATACTAAAAGCCCTACTAACGTCCTACTCATACTAAAAGCCCTACTAACGGCCTACTCATCATGTGAATATGTTTTGGTTGTGTGCTAGTTTGTGTAGGCATTTACTTTTAGTAAACTTCTTCCACATAATTGAATAGTATATTTTCTCACCCCGATGTTGCACTGTATCTTCACACTACGGTTTTCCCTGATCTGGTCATCATCAGGCAGGCAGGGAGCCAGACACACACACAGCCTCATCTCCCCTGTGTGTGTGTGTGTGTGTGTGTGTGTGTGTGTGTGTGTGTGTGTGTCATCCCCCGTGTGTGTGTGTGTGTGTTTATCGCTGGGGTCGGGTTGCGTAGCTCGGTCGGTATGCAAACATCAGTGGCCCAATCCCCGGTGAATAGCCTCCGCATGGGCCCGAAACACCGGAAGTGATTTTGGAGGAGGTGTGTGTGTGTGTGTGTGTGTGTGTGTGTGTGTGTGTGTGTGTGTGTGTATGTGTGTGTGTATGTGTGTGTGTGTGTGTGTGTGTGTGTGTGTGTGTGTACTTGTACAACCACACACAGAGTATCACATATCCAACAGTCACAGATGGACCTGTCTAAAGTCTAAATACTGTATGTACCAATGCCTTGTTGTTAACTGGGTGTTTCTGATGTCTTCCTACTTCCTATGTGACTTTCAAAGACATTATGCTATTATATTATATTATATATTGGATATTTTAATGTGAGACACTGCTGGTGAACAGGGTAAAAGTTTAAGTTAATAGATATCATCGTGAAACTTTGCCAGTTGATTTTGAAAAATAGCCTATTCTTTTTTTTATATATAATTTTTTTTAAATCCAAAATAATTTTGAAAACATTGTAGTGTATCAAGGTGTTACTGAACATATTTTTAAATACAGCCTTTTTATTCATTTTATAAATAAGAAACTACTATGCATACAGGTTTTAAAAATGCTTTTTTTGGGGGCATGTGTTTAAGAACAAAATGTATCATAAATCAGGTAATTAACAACTTATGAAGAAATCCGTCTGTAGAATACTTCAGGATAGTGCTAAGAATAATTTTGGAAAATTAAGTTGATGAAAGTGTTTTATTAGTTGAGATTTCTGGTATGAAAAGAAGACATGTTATCGAAGCAAACTAGACAGATATCTCAAAATTGACCAGTGCTTGAGAAAAACTTGCTTTGTTTTGAAAAAAAATAGTGACTGCCCTTAACTTCCTGTGGTTTTTCCGATCTGTATGTCCTCTACATTTAATACAAAACAACATTTTCTGCAATATTCAAGCGGCCTATAAACCTACATTTTATTGTTGTTCTGAGTATACGCCTATTTGAATATCTGAGAGAGTTTAATAGGCTACACATTATTATGGTGGACCCCCACACTTATAAAACGTCTTGTATCGGAGGTTGTTCTAATCTATAGGCTACAGTTTAAATGCTATTATTAGACCAGTGACTGAAAAAAAAGCATTTTATGATTTACTATTGCGACCACCTTTAGGCTTATAATGGCGTGATAAAACAACAGTTATACAGAGAGAAAACAGTAGCCTACTTGGAGCAGCAGGAGTGGAGTTTATCGGCCAGATATGGATGCTTTCTTGCTTCTCTCTTGCCGTTCCTAGCACCAGGCTTATGTCGGCTCCATGGCACCGACGGGTCCGGCTGGAACGACCCGATAAAACGAACCCAAACCCGGACACAAAAAAGCCTTCCAAAGAGTGGGTGTTACTGTTAAGTAGCCTCACTCATAGCCCTGCGAAACAGAGGCTACAGTGTGCGCTGTGGGCCTGCGCTGTGTGTGTGTTTGCCTAATGCCAGGCCCGAGGAGGCGAGCGCTAAGCCAAGGGAAAATCGCATCCAGAGCAGGTGCAAAAGAAAGAAAGAGAGAGAAAGAGAGAGAGAGAGAGAGAAAGATCTTTCAGCTTTCAGCCACGAATTCAAACCACGAACGAGCCTCTGTATGTGAAGGCAGCGCTGTCAGAGAGAGAGAGAGAGGGCGGGAGAGAGAGGTAGAGAGAGAGAAGGGGGGAATCCCGCGGTATCACGTCTGTGTTCGCTGTGTGTTTGTGGGGCTTTCGCTGCTGATGAAATGGCAGCAGTAGCAGCAGCATCATATCGCCTGACTCATCCCGCATCAGTACCATTACCGTAAAGCACCGCGGAGAGGCGCAGCACGCAAAGGAAAAGGCGACTGTGGTGTGAAGTGATGCGTCCACAGCAAGAAATAACTGGCAGGCCATCAGTGTAGGTAGGGTGTGTGTGTGTGTGTGTGTGTGTGTGTGTGTGTGTGTGTGTGTGTGTGTGTGTGTGTGTGTGTATGGGGGGGGGGGGGGCATAAGACTAACCTTATTGTGAGTTGCATTACATTTAATATTAAGACGTTGGTAAAATAAAAAGATGGAATAAGTAGGAATATGGGCAGGGGATGACTAGGCCTACAGGTGTATGTTTAGTTGGCTCTCTTTATTAAGGCTACAAATTAAATGTTCTTTTTTGTTTTTATCAATATGCCTCCTGTCTGTGTTTGTTTGTAGTTAGTGCAACAAGAGGGAAGCTGCATACTCACTGCGCCAGTGCGCCGCACATGTGCGCACGCATCAAGGCGCATGCACGGAACTGGACGGACGAGCTGCATTCTGGGAAGTGTAGTCAGCCCAAAGCCGTGTGTGTGTGTGTGTGTGTGTGTGTGTGCGTGTGCGTGTGCGTGTGCGTGTGCGTGTGCGTGTGTGTGTGTGTGTTTTAACACAACATTGGAGTTAAGCAATAGCCCAAAACACTCCATTCAATATAATAACCATAATCTCACAATGGGCTATTTTGAGTTGCAGGAGCCACGTGATTCACTAATGCGTTCATTAAAAGTGTAACCAAGTGTAACCAATGAACCAGACACTGACACACACACACACACACACACACACACACACACACACACACACACACACAACACACACACACACACACACACACACACACACACACACACACACACACACACACACACACACACACACACACACACACACACACAGACAGCTGACAGTCCTCTCGTCACAGTGGGAGATGTGCCCACAAACCTCAGGCTAAACAGATAACTCCACAGCGTTCTTTCTCTTCTTCTTCTTCGCGGTGTTTTTTACTTGTAGCACGTTCTGCTTACTCGCCCAACTTATTTTTTTGCTGCTTTAAACTTCGCGACGGCAGTTTGTGGATGGAGCTAAAGACTACATTTCGAACTATAGGCACACGATGATGACGCAACAATTTGGACTACAATTTGTGAACAGGTTTTCCATTGAAGGCTCGTCATGTAGGCGCCTATCCGCCGATCAGCTGTGAGTGTTTGGAAACTTGTAAAGCTTTATTTCAGCATGAGGCTCTAATATGTACCTTTTAAATAGGCCTACTATGTATATATAATCGCCTAGCCTATATTATTTAGGCTATATTGTGGATCACAGTGCGTAAATGTAACCCTATAGTTTTATTTCTTTGGAAAACTTTTTTTTTTTAAATCTTATTAATTCAACCATGAAAATGTAAGTTTACAGAGTTCTTCATAGCGCTTTTATTAAACCAAACAAGAGTCGAATATGACAAGTATCACTCGGTTTGCCCCTTACACCCGTACATGACTTTATACCGGCGGTCACTGGCCAAACCCTGCGCGTTCTGCAACTCTTTCTCTCTCCTTCATGCGGAACCTATAATTGGAGACCTCACTGCTCAGCGCGCGCTCTCGTCTCACACACACACACACACACACACACACACACACACACACACACACACACACACACACACACACACACACACACACACCACACACACACACACACACACACACACACACACACACACACACACACACACACACACACACACACACACACACACACACACACACACACACACACACAGACAGACACTTGGTAAACCATGATGATGCAGCAGCACGAGCGGCTACTCAAAGTCCTGGTGATAGGCGATCTGGGCGTCGGTAAGACCTCCATCATTCAGCGGTATGTCCAGCAGGTCTTCTCCCAGCATTACCGCGCCACCATCGGCGTGGACTTCGCTCTCAAGGTGCTCAACTGGGACCAGAAGACCGTGGTGCGTCTGCAGCTGTGGGACATCGCCGGTGCGTCACTGTGTGTGTGATGGTGTGTGTGTGTGTGTGTGTGTGATGGGGTGTGTGTGTGTGTGTGTGTGTGGGGGGGGGGGGGGGGGTGATGGGGGGTTGTGTGTGTGTGTGTGTGTGTGTGTATGTGATGGTGTGTGTGCTTGTACAACTTTTTTTTGTTTAGGGTTAAGACAAGGTTAGAATGTGTGTGTGTGTGTGTGTGTGTGTGTGTGTGTGTGTGTGTGTGTGTGTGTGTGTGTGTGTGTGTGTGTGTGTGTGTGTGTGTGTGTGTGTGTGTGTGTGTGTGTGTGTGTGTGTGTGTGTGTGTGTGTGTGTAGGCTACGTGTCTGTGTGTGTGTGTGTGTGTGTGTTCCTGTATTGCTATCCTTCTTGGGACCTTGGCCAGTAAAATCACCTTCCATATTAGGACCTTTTGCCTAGTTAGGACCAAAATGGTGGTCCTGGTGAGGACAACCACTAGAACAGATAGAGAATGTCATTTTAACATGCCTAGTGGTGAAATCTCAAAAAAATGGTATGGACCTAAGAAGTAGGTATTTTTACAAATGTGTGTGTGTGTGGGTTTTGGAAGTGCTCCCCCTTTGGCACCTTTGTGTAATTGGTCCTAAGAAAGTAGGTATTTTTACAGACGTGTGTGTGTGTGGGTTTTGGAAGTGCTCCCCCTCTGGCACCTTCGTGTAATTGCTCCTAAGAAGAAGGTATTTGTACCAATGTGTGTATGTGTGGATTGTATTTGACTTCAGACATATATCCATATTTACAAATTCCATGTAAGACCACAAAACTATGGAATAAATTATGATTATTATATATAATATTCCTATACATGACTACATTTCAGGCAATTAGGGGCTTTGTGCTTGTTCACTGGCTCCATATGTCAGGTTAGATGACGTTCTACACCAGGATAACTATCTGCTGTGTAGTTTAGCTGTTAAATCAAATCCACACAATTTGCTTTTTATCTTTATTTTATTATATAGCACATTTAACAACAAAAAAGACGTGGACTGAAACTTCTAATTGTCTCCGGTCAGATTATCTGGTTGAATTAATTCCCTCTGCAGACATGAATTGTGTTAATATGTTAGTGATTTTTCATATCTTTCCTTCTACTGAAACCATAAACCAACCATGAGTGTTTCTGCCCCGGCTCAGTCGCTCACACTGAGGTGTCAATGTGAAACGCTGCTTTGCTCGGACGAAGGCTTTGAGTGTTTCTTAAGGTGATTAAACATCAGAAGAGGAGTGAAGTGTTGTCCTTTCCCTTTTCAAGTTAAAAGTAAATGCAGTTGTATTTTTAACTAGTACTATAAGTTAATTGACCTGTACTTATATGGCACCTTTTTAGTCTTCTGACTACTCAAGGCGCTTACACATCCACACAGACATTCATACTTATGGCAGAGTAGAGGCTACCTGCCCATCATCTAATCTAATCATCCAAACGGTAACCATATTCACATCCATGTGCAGCACGGGGAGCCATTTGGGGTTCAGTGTCTTGCCCATGGACACTTAAGCCTGATTTATACTTGTGCGGCTTTGCACCTCTGCGTTCTCTGCTGGGTAGCACGGACACCGAACGTTCTCATGAACCGTTGGTAGTAGTTTCGCCCGTGTCGCAGATTGCACACTGCACTTTTGATGTTATCGGCAAAATCCGTTGCTAAACAAATGAAAACTGGAAGATTTTGAGTTTGATGACAATGAGGAAGAGCTCCTGTGCTGTTGAAATCCCTCCTTGTTGCTTTGATGCCCAACCAAATCTCTGCAGCATCTGGCGCGTAGTGACAATTTTCAGTTGGTACGCGACCCGGCTCTGCGGGGGTCTGAGGCCACCGCACAGGCTCTCTGCGGCTCCGCGGAGGCTCTGCGCACGCGGTACCGCACAAGTATAAATCAGGCTTTAGACATGCGGACCAGAGTAACCGGGGATCGAAACACTGATCTTTTGAATGGATGACGACCTGCTCTACCTCTGAGCCTATAGTGCTACTGCTACTGCTACTACAACTATACTATTGCGATCTTTACCTTTATCTACCCAGGGTAGGTTCACTGAGTACTCTTTTTCAGACACATACATTAGAGCTGCCACCACCGTCTTCTACTGTTGGCCACTTTGCAGCTCCACTGGAGCGGTTGGGGGTTAAGTGCCTTGCTCAAGGGCACTTCAACAATGAGCTTGAGGGAGGGGAGAGAGTTACTTATTCTCTTTAACCCAGTAGAAGAGGTGTATATGAGCTTTTCATTTTGGACTTTTAACATTAAAATAATGATGGACATGGTCGCGGCACCAGTCACCACATACTGCCAGGTGACAAAGGGCCTGACGGAGCGTGTGTGCCAGCCGTTTCCTCCGCTTGACCCAGCCCCCTGTGCCCCCTGTGCTGTCTTTGGAGCGAGGTTGACGCTGCGTCGCCCCAAAGGACGCTTTCACCGCGAGGATGGCCGATAGAACGCACCAGTGTGCAGCTCAGCAGAAGGCTGTCATGAGTAGCATTGTCCTGCTGGCCAGCAGCATCACTGCCATCGTCGTGGAGCCCGACTGTCTGGCTGAATGCGCCGACGAACTGGCTAAGGCGACAGGAGCAATCCTCTGCCTCTGCACCACCAGCGTGGCAGTACTTGATCCAGCATAACATGTGGCTTACAAATGTCACGCAAAGCCGTCGACCAGTGGTGGAAGAAGTACTCTACTTTTATTCAAGTAAAACTAGTATTACCTCACTGTAGAAATACTCTGTTACAAGTGAAAGTCCTGCATTCAAAATGCTACTTAGGTAAAAATACACAAGTATCATCATGAAAAGGACCTTAGTAGAAAAAGTAAAAGTACTCATTATGCAGAATGCTATTTTGTTTTTTGATAATATTTTGTATTTATATTCTGAATCTGTGAAGTAACTAGTAACTGAAGGAAGGCCTACCAAATAAATGAAGTGGAGAAAAAAGAAAACTCATGTAAAGTTAAAGTACCTCAAAATTGTACTTAAGTACAGTACTTGAGTAAATGTAGCCTACTTTGTCACTTTCCACCACTGCCATAGACTGTACAGTATATGCCTAAAACAGTGTGTGTGTGTGTGTGTGTGAAACACACTTCGGTCCTAACTAGACCCACGGTCCTAACTAGACCCACTTAAATGTACCTTCCCCTCCCCCATGATGCCAAGCATAACATAATGTTTGTGAAACACACTCGGTCCTAATAAGAACTATCAGCTCATATCTCCGCCCCCTCCACACCCCATGCTCCGCACAGACTGAAACGTGCTGCATCATAAGGGAATGCTTTTCACTGCAGTGTGCCAGACAAAGAGGAGCTGTGGAACTGCAAAGACAATGGTAAGTTTTGAGTTATTCTACTATGTTCTCAATATAATATTGCACTGTTCAGTTTACTTACACACCGTTTTCACATGTTTTGCAACTGCAACTTAAAAATAGCTAAATTGCAATGCAGTGGAATTTCACCAAGATGGCTAATTAGCCATAGCACATGTTCCAATGTAGCTAATGTCTACACATAAGCTAGCCAACATTAGCCATAGCACATGTTCCAATGTAGCTATGGCTAATGCTGGCTAGCTAATGTCTACACATAAGCTAGCCAACATTAGCCATAGCACATGTTCCAATGTCAAGTAAATGAGATCTGAAGTGATGTTAGCCTACTACCAAACTATGATTTACACTCAAGGGATGTTATATATATATATTTTTTTTTACCCAATGTTGTTGTAACAGAATGTGAGTATTATAGTGTGCCAAGGCAAGTTTTAGAGGATTTTCTGGAACAAGGCTGATTTCTCCAATTATTTTGTGAATGTAGATAGAGCATGGTTGATAGAGAGCCAGGGAGACTGAAACACATTATTGGTAGTGGAATATAATTTAAATTATGTATTTTAGTTTTTTAATCAGATTCCTCTTGCACAAACTCTGTGTCATAGGCTGTGTGGTGGGAGGGGGGGGGGGGGCAGCCGTCTGTCTCTCACACGTGCAGATAGACAAAATGGCGGAGAGAACCAAGCGAGCCATAGTGTGGCTTTATTTCATCAGAACTGATGCCTCATATTCACACCAGAGAATATTTGAATGAAATTATTATTGTTTTTGAGGATAATCTAATATTGAGGATAGTCTAAAAGGTTCAGAATTTTTTTTTCTTTGACCAGAAAAATGGTATTTAGTCAAATATTATAACCAGCATTGCAACAGTTTAATGTGATATGTCAGGCCACCATTGTAAATGAAACTAATTTGTTGTTGATGACTTGAATTTTGACTGACTGTGTCCTTTGTGCTTACAGGAGGATGACCCATGCTCTAAATGCCCAGGTGAGACGTAATGAGATACTATGACTTTGTGTAATGTGGTTTGTAGGAATTAGTTTGTAGTAGTGTAGACCAGGGCTATTCAATTAGTTTTGAATGGGGGCCGGTTGGTGGAAATGATCCAAAATGAGGGGCCAGAAAAAAATGCCTAAAATTGATGAGCATCACATCAATAGCTACATATATTGTAAAACACTACAACGACATAGGAGTGCATATATTGTCTTTATTTGATCAAATAGTGTTCAACAGCTTAGAAAAATGGCATTTGTGTGCGGATTCGCACGTGTAAGGCGATCCAAACATTGTGAGGACAAAAAGTGCAAGACGCCTTGAATGAGGGAATTTCTGGTGTCTGACTTCACAAGTCCAGAACTTTTCCGAACCTGCCAGCTGTAATGACTGTCGCAGGTCAGCTGATGCCTGAATGTCAATGAGTTCCAGTTGTAAACACGCCTCGTCCAATGACACAACCAGCTCCTTTGCTTTCACCGCAAACTCCCCATCAAAAAATCTAACATAGAGGCACAGCTGTGCTACATCGCTGCTGTCGGTTGATTCATTAACAGCTAGCGACATCACCTCCGCTTCTTTGAGTTTGTCCAAAAGAGTCTCAAAAACATCCGATGCCAGGGTCTCTACTCTCCTTGATGTTGTCGTGTCAGAGATGGGAATGTACTTGATTGAATCAATCACGCTGTTTCGGGTTTTCTCATCTGTAACCACCGTCTCGATCGATGCAAGCATACAGTCTTTGACTTTTTACTGTTTATTTATTTAGGGTTGCTTTTTTGGCTATGTTTGGCTAAGTTGTGATCTTGAACCAAATTAACATTTTCATCTCCTGTCATTTTTGCAGTTGTTAATGGAACTGCTGACTCTGACTCTGAACATAAGGAAGAGGTAGGACATTTCCCTTTCTTTGTTTGTGTTCTTAAAATCAACAGTTAAACCAGTTGTGTACAATAACACCCCCCCCCCCCCCGTGACTGTTCATAACACACTGCTGATTGAAGAAGTCTCCCCATATAAATGTTTAGGCCTCTACTGTATGTGGATGCTACTCTATCCTGGAGTGCAGAGTAAACACACACCGTCCCTTTGACAGATCAGTTTGAGACCTCTGCTTTACACTGTCTTATCTAATGAAGCATAAATGCCCCCCAAAAACTCTAAGCTTTTCTGTACTCTGTAGGCTCGAAGCTCTTACTTGTGTCGCCTTCAGAGACTGAAAGCACATCATAATGCGTGTGAGAGCCGATACGACATGGCACACATGGACAGGTTAAAGGCAGAGAGGGAGAGGACCTTGTATTATCATGCAATGGTTAGTTCTACTACACCTTACATCAGTGACTGTTTTCCTTTCATGATGTGCTATTGTCTCTCTCAATAATCAACACTAGGTTAATCAGTGGTAAGTTTGACTTCAGTTGTAGTGTAAATCTTAGCATTGTAAAGATTTAGTCAGACTTCCATCAATGTCAACTTTCTCTCATAAATTATAAAGAAAATACAACTTAGTTGTGAGAGAAATTTATTTATTCTTTCATTTATCTGTTGCTGGAAAATAATTTAATAATCATTTCGAGTGCACTTAAAAAACAGATTTTCTGATGTTTTTTTTAGGAAGTATACCGGTATTCCAGTAACAGTGACAGTGAGGGTACTGACATCCTTGACCCCTCTCCAGCTAAGCTCAGAAGGACCAACAGTGTAATTGTAAGTTTATTTCATCACTTCACATGCTAACATAAAAAATGCCATGGCATCTGTCAAGCGACTGCTAATGTTTCACTTTAGTCAAGCACTCAAATCAAATTGTCTTTCAAACATTAAGATTGTTCTAGTCTAAATCTTTGTTTTGTATTGGCATTTCTGACCTTTAAATGCTTGTGATTTCACAAAATCAAGAATGTTTGAATTTCTGAATGCTTCACCTTATTTAATATTGTTCTATTATTTTGCAAATGACTACAGAGAGATGTACTCTTTAACTTCCAGCAAGCCTTTCTCATAGACATATAAAGATATTATTTATATGTCTATGGCCTCTCTCTATCACTAACTTAACATACAAATTCAGATTGTACTGATTTTGAGCATAATACAGTGCCTTGCAAAAGTATTCATACCCCTTGAACTTTTCCACATTTTGTCATGTTACAACCACATACGTAAATTTATTTTATTGGGATTTCATGTCATAGACCAACACAAAGTGGGGCATAATTGTGAAGTGAAATTAAAATTATAAATTGTTTTAAAAAAAAATTACAAATAAAAAACTGAAAAGTGTGGCGTGCAAAAGTATTCATACCCCCTGAGCTAATACTTTGTAGAACCACCTTTTGCTGCAATTACAGCTGCAAGTCTATTGGGGTATGTTTCTACCAGCTTGGCACATCTAGAGACTGATATTTTTGCCCATTCTTCTTTGCAAAAAAGCTCGAGCTGAGTCAAATTGGATGGAGAGCGTCTGTGAACAGCAATTTTCAAGTCTTTCCAGAGATTCTCAATTGGATTTAGGTCTGGGCTTTGACTGGGCCATTCTAAAACATGAATATGCTTTGACCTAAACCATTCCTTTGTAGCTTTGGCTGTATGTTTAGGATCGTTGTCCTGCTGGAAGGTGAACCTCCACCCCAGTCTCAAGTCTTTAGCAGACTCCAGCAGGTTTTCTTCCAAGATTGCCCTATATTTGGCTCCATCCATCTTCCCATCAATTCTGACCAGCTTACCTGTCCCTGCTGAAGAAAAGCATCCCAACAGCATGATGCTGCCACCACCATATTTCACAGTGGGGATGGTGTGTTCAGGGTGATGTGCAGTGTTAGTTTTCCGCCATACATAGCGTTTTGCATTCAGGCCAAAAAGTTCAATTTTGGTCTCATCCGACCAGAGCACCTTCCTCCACATGTTTGCTGTGTCCCCCACATGGCCTTTATGATTTGTTTTCAACAATGGCTTTCTTCTTGCCACTCTCCCATACAGGCCTGATTTGTGGAGTGTACGGCTTATAGTTGTCCTGTGGACAGATTCTCCCACCTGAGCTGTTGATATCTGCAGCTCCTCCAGAGTAACCATGGGCCTCTTGAATGCTTCTCGGACCAATGCCCTCTTTGCCTGGCCTGCCAGTGTAGGTGGACGGCCACTTCTTGGTAGATTTCCAGATGTGCCGTACTCTTTCCATTTGGATATTATGGACTGAACAGTGCTACGAGACATGTTTAAAGCTTTGGATATCTTTGTATAACCTAACCCTTCTTTAAATTTCTCCACAACTTTATCCCTGACCTGTTTTGCGTGTTCCTTAGTCTTCATGATGCTGTTTGTTGAGAGTCTGTGTTGGTTTGTTCACTTCTAACAAAGCTCTGAGGCCGTCACAGAACAGCTGCATTTATACTGAGATTAGATTACACACAGATGGACTCTATTTACTAATTAAGTGACTTTTGAAGGTAATTGGTTGCACTGGATATTATTTAGGGGGATCAGAGTAAAGGGGTATGAATACTTTTGCACGCCACACTTTTCAGTTTTATATTTCTTAAAAAATTAGAAAAATATTTATAATTTTCATTCCACTTCACACTTATGCCCAACTTTGTGTTGGTCTATCACAAAAAATCCCAATAAAATAAAATTACTTGTATGGGTGTAACATGACAAAATGTGGAAAAGTTCAAGGGGTATGAATACTTTTGCAAGCCACTGTATGTACCAACTTGATTTGGCAGTAAATATAGTATTTCATTAGTTACAGTTATAGTGAGGCTCAGACAACCCCTTGGGGCTATACATTCAGCAGACAAGACTTTGGTGTTTGCATAACTTATATGGTCAATACGTAAAAAGTAATTAACGTTATATTGCTTGTAATATTTTCCAAATGCTTCAGTTTAAATTGACTGATTTCCATTTACCGCTTTTGCAGATGGAACGCAAATTGCAGGTGGACGAAATAGAGATTCCGCCCTTATCAAGAACAGACAGCATATTTGTAAGTAAAGTTTAAGTTTAACACGTTGTACATACTCATTGTTCGGTTTAGTGGCAGGCAAATGTGTCATAATTTGCATTAGGGTTAGAATTTTGTCCAGAGCAGCGCTCACTCCACAGTAAGCAAACCGGACACAGACGTTACAGTAAAGCACATTACTTCCAAAAAACCTCACAGAGATCAGTGAGGGCAAAATAGCTTCACCAATCAGTTTTAAAAGAATATTCTCAGGTCTGGCTTCACTAGAAACACCGACTCTGTCAGCACGTTAGCGTGTTGTTAAAGGTGCGGCTTGTCACCTAGGCTACCAACGTTATCTTCACTTCACCTGTTCAACTGACTTTGTAGTAGTCTAGATAACAGACATTCAACTGTCTTGCAGTTTTAACAGAAGCTTGAAGTAACCAAAGACAGTTGCCTCCTTCATGGAGTAACAGTGGTGCACCACTGCAGAATGAATATAGAGGAAACACTGAAGAGAGACTGAATAGCACAAAATTGACGCGTTGTATTGCCCAATCCTGCTGCATACCACATAGTTTAAATGATAATAATTCTCTCCAATATCATTTGCCAATTTGGTATTTCCGTGTATAGTTTGGCCTTCAAAATAGAAAACTTTGTTTAAACTTAAAACTTAAATATTCACTGCAGAATCAGACACTTTTAAAATTTTCATCAGAGCTAAAGTTGGCAACAATCCAGCATACACTGCACTTGTTCCCAAACAAACTAAGATGATATTTTCTGACCATTGATATTCATATGAACAAATAAATTGATTGATCCAAGGTTAGAATTAGCTTCCTTCTAAATTGTATTGCTGAACAACATCCGTGCTTTGTGCCCACAATAATTAATCCTGTGGATGGTGATTCCAATGAGCCCAATTTCATCCAGCTATGATGAAGTCAAGGTCCTTTTAAAAATGGGCTCACTGATTCAACAATTTTGCAGCCATAATGTCCACCATAACATATTGTTCCTAAAGCTTTCCATTAGCCCTGAAAAATCTGCCAAACAAATTAATTGGTTATCATGCACCATTACTACACTGTCAAACCTGATGTTTTAGAGAAGATGTATGTACTGTGAAAATATAGTTACATCCCTTTTCTTATTCCCCCTACTGCTTAAAATTTCTGTAACTCACGTTAAATAATCGTCCCTGTTTCTATTGTAGCTGACCAAAGAACAGCTTGGGTTCAAGGAGAGTTCAGTTTCAAGCATAGACGGCAGTGAAGAGGAGTATTTCCCAGCTACTTCAAGCTCTAGCGAGGAAGAGGATTCAGGTGAACCGAGAGTGAAACCAAAGACACGATGCAAAGGGAGTGACAAGGGAGGTAAAACTTGTCAAGAAGAAGCTGAACCAGCTAAATCAGTCAAAAGAAAGCGAAAGATAAAGATTTACACAACATATAAAAGTTCATCTGATGATTCAGAGTCAGTCAAGAGTAATTCTGTGGTTGTAGCAAGTACTCCAAAAGCACATGGGTCCCATAAATACCACCAAAAGAAGAACTACTGTCTTTTCTGCCAGAAACCGCAATCCAAAATTGCACGCCACTTAGAACGTAAACATGGGGATCAAATGGAGGTCGCTAGTGCGGGGATGTATCCAAAGAATTCTAAAGAAAGAAAAAAACAGTTAAATCTCCTCCGCAAGCGAGGAAATTGGGCACACAACGTTGAGGCACCAACAAAAGGAGAGGGGACATCAGCGACTCAACACAAACAGGACACTTGGCGGCAGCTGGGAGAAGAGCACAGTTCAGGAGGTAAAGCAGGTGGCGTGGGTCTTACATTTCTCACCCTGATATTTTGTGTCACAGAAGATTGGGAAATAAGTCTACTTTGTGTTTCCAGGAGAGGCATCAGTGACTCAAGACAAACAGGGCACTTCAAAGCAGCAGCTTGAACGGAAGCAAGACTTACAAGGTAAGGATGTGGCGTGGCCCTTACATTTCCCCCCCTGATATTTAAATTTATGTAAAGGTAAAATCAAGGTCCAAATGTTTTATTATGTGTACTATTACAGTATTGTTTAAATTAGATTAAATTTATATAAGAACTAAAGGAAGATTTCACAAGTAACAACAAAATGATAATCTAAATCTAAAGTAGTGCAAGTTAAGATAAGGAATAAAATATAACAATTATAAGAAAAAAGTAAAAAAAAGTAAATCAGACAGTAGTTGCAATGGACAAACATGATTATCCTCGAGGTCACAACAGTTGATTTTAGACAATGAAAAGTCTCCTATGTGAACTAACATCATCACACATGAAGACAACTAGGTCATTGAATCCACAAGAGTCTCATCTGTACTCAGACCCAATGTATGACCTTCAACACTGTTTATTGACCCTCCATGCAGAAATATAAAAATAGTCCATTTCATAGTGAATTTGATTTTCAATCCAGAGACATTGTATGAATTTAATGCATGGGATGTCATCATAGCAGATAATGAGATCTGAGTTGAGAAGTGTGCGTAGAACAAACTGAAAGGAACGAGCTTTGGTCATAGTAAATTTAACTTTTAATGAGAATGAAATGTATGTATTATTTAGTGTTTGTTTAATAGTTTGATAGATATCAAAATTCAATAGACCAAGACCAGGTTAAAAATACATTATTTCAGTCTGTAATTTAGCTAATCTTCTGCACTAAAAGAGCCAGTGTTTTACTATACAAATTTCAGATGGGGAATATAAAATGTTTTTATTTATTATGGATTAATTGTTCTTTACAATCTTTTTTCAAAGGTGTGAAGAAGGCTAAAAGAAAGTGGTCAATGGAGGAAGTGAATGCAGTTGAAAACTCTCTGATGGATTCCATCCGAATGGGGAAGACGCCTGGGAAAGAAGATTGTGAGAGGTGCATTGCTGCTTCCCCTGAAGCCCTAGCTGAGAGGGACTGGAGAGCGGTAAAGTTCTATGTGCACAACAGAATCATAGAGAGAGAGAGAGGGGAGCAGAGAGAGGGAGGAGGAGAGAGAGAGGGAGACAGGAGGGAGTAAGAGAGAGGGACAGAGGGAGACAGAAGGGAGGGACAGAGAGAGAGGGAGGAGGATTGAGAGAGGGAGACAGAAGGGAGGGAGAGAGAGGGAGGGAGGAGGAGAGGGGGGAGAGAGGGATTTCTGGCTGTGACAAATACAAACTTTAACCTATAAGAGGGAGAGG
>CM047527.1:16652497-16657497 GCA_026122265.1 Ammodytes dubius
CGTGCGTGCGTGCGTGCGTGCGTGTGCGTGCGTGCGGGGATAATAAACCAGTATAATTTGGTTGCTGGGTAACACAATTTGAAAATGTCAAATTGTGCACCCATCTGCTGCCAACAGAAATAACTCAGAAACACACACACACACACACACACACACACACACACACACACACACACACACACACACACACACACACACACACACACACACACACACACACACACACACACACAGAAACACACACACACCCCACACACACACACACACACACACACACACACACACACACACACACACACACACACACACACACACCACACACACACACACACACACACACACACAGAGAGAGAGAGAACAGGCTGTAATACATTTATACACTGGAGCTTAATTGATCTATTCATGGAGGAGCAACTCGGAGGCACAGCTGTTAAGAGGAGCTACAGTATTATTTCTGTTCGCTTTTGAATGACTTCACTTATACGCCATAGAGTCATTATTATTATTTTATTTTTTTTAAAGTTTTTTTTATTGAATTTTCACTTTTAGTCAAGGACACTATATTCAGACCAATTAGTTCGCTCAATTTTTTGGGGGATTTGTAAAACTATATATTTTTGGAATCCTTACAGTCCGAAGAATCAGAAAATATTTGGTTGACAATTTTCAGAAGTCACTATCGCAGTCATTTTGGGTTCTGAAAACGGTGTACTATTACACTAAAAAACGTCATAGCCTAATTTGCTGATTTGTTGCCAAGTTGAATTTAAAGTCAATCTGAGGTAAAAATATATTGAAGGAAAAGTTGTTATACAGCATTTTCAGATAGTTCAAAGGGTCCATAATACAAATCCACTGTATAACATTGGATTTGCATTTGGAACAGCAGGTAAAAGAACATCCTGGACTAGGACCTGGTGAGATACATAGAACCCATCAGGCAATAAACAAAATAAAAGCTGCCATACTCAGTCATGGCAACCCAGTCTCTGCTGAAGGTGACAGGTTGTACAACATGATCACACATGCCTATGTCCCACAGGGATTGGTAACACACATCTTGAGTGTTGATGCCACTGGACAGAAATTGTATGAAGACTATGTTGAAGGGTGACAACAGCCTTTGGTCACCTGTCAAGACACAAAACAACAAAATGTTCATGTCAGGCAACCTTAAAGCTCCCATATTATACACTTTTCGGTTCTATTATACACCATATTATATGGTCTTAGTGGTCCCTAATACGTTTTTCTTTAATTGTTTGCTGAA
Source organism: Ammodytes dubius (assembly GCA_026122265.1). Lineage (NCBI taxonomy): Eukaryota > Metazoa > Chordata > Actinopteri > Uranoscopiformes > Ammodytidae > Ammodytes > Ammodytes dubius. The sequence goes on from CM047527.1 coordinate 16,653,768, forward strand.
AAAAACTTTCAGATAATTTATTGTACTATGCTGATGTTCAGCTAATCTCACAATGGCCTATTTTTAAAAAAAGAGTTGCAGGTCCCCTCGTAAATATACAATCTTTGAGCTCCCCCCGCCCCCTGTCCGGAAGCGAAGCCAGATACGCCTCGCCCTCTGTCTGTCAGGGCCGTGGACCAATAAGAAATAGGGGTGTGGGCTGCACAGTGGAAGCTTCTGGCTTTACGGTTTGTGAGGTCAGAAAAGGGGATAATTCTGACTGGAGTGTTTTTTGGGGGAGGGGTGGGGGTTTCAGAAAAGGGGAGAGTGAGAAAAGGAGAGATTGTTATTTTTTTGATATTTTGGCAGTCTCTAGGCACACCGTGGACGCATGGATATGTTGGAACACATTTAAAAAGTGCATTTAGCATAATATGGGACCTTTAAATCCTCTGTGAAACTTAGAGACAACACTGTGGATCTGAGAGAGACCAAAGATCTCTATGGGAGACTACTGGTCCTTACCAGGTCTAACAAATATATATTGCATATTTTCATGTTTCTTTCTTGGCATTCAGTCTGTGGAAAACAAAGGAAGAATTTCAATCAAACAACCCTGTTCATGTTACAGGTTTTTAAAAACACATCTTATAATAATGACCCCATGTGTCACCTTAAAACCCTAGTCATAATCCGGTTCCCAGCAAAGCACCAAAAAACAGACAAACACATTTAGTTAGTAGGATATTTTTAGAAATTTCCTTCAATACATTTTTTTTTTGGCTTATCATGTTCATCATAACAGCGTAATTATAAGGAGATAATACGTCAACGTTTTCATTTCATCAAAACTTTTTACCTACCGTATATAGACAAAACTTTTTTCTATACTGTACTAATGCCTAATGTGTGTGTGTCCAGACTAACGGTGTAAGGTCAATGTAATTTACTATGATTACGTTGATGATTGGACCATGTATCAAAGCTGACAATACAGTTAAAATTACGTCTTTTGTGAGAAAATGACTTCCAAAGAGTTCATTTTCGACTGAGCAATCTTCCTCTAACCCTTTCACCTTGGCCTGTGTGTCTTTCCAGGATGACACCAATATAGACGCCGCCATTACGTGCCACACACACACACACACACACACACACACACACACACACACACACACACACACACACACACACACACACACACACACACACACACACACACACACACACACACACACACACACACACACACACACACACACACACACACACACACACACACCACACATAATTCTTCACAATCTTCCTCTAACCCTTTCACCTTTGCCTCTATATTTTTCCGGGACGACACTAATATAGACGCCGCCATTACGTGCCACACACGCACGCACACTCACACACACACACTCACACACACACACACACACACACACACTCTCTCTCACACACACACACACACACACACACACACACACACACACACACACACACACACACACACACACACACACACACACACACACACACACAAACACACACACACACACACACAAAAATCCTCATAATCTTCCTTTAACCCTTACACTTTTTGCCTCTGTGTATTTCCAGGACAACACCAATATAGACGCCGCCATTACGTGCCACACACACACACACACACACACACACACACACACACACACACACACACACACACACACACACACACACACACACACACACACACACACACACACACACACACACACACACACACACCTCACACTCACACTCACACTCTCTCTCTCACACACACACACACACATTCACACACACACAATAATCCTTCACAATCTTCCTCTACCCCTTTCACCTTTGCCTCTATATCTTTCATCTTTCCAGGACAACACCAATATAGACGCCGCCATTACGTGCCTGGTGAACAGTATCTTGTCCGTGGAGGAGGAGAGGGGTTTGAGTGAAACCAGAACAACGGAACCCGAGGGCAGCGTTTTGGTTCTGCCCCGAATCGAATACGAAATGAAGCAGAAGAGACTCGCCGGGTGTCCGGGGTGCGACTCGCTCATTAAACCCAGAAACAACGACTGAGATCGAACAACGGACGGACGGACTGACGGACGGACGGACGGACGGATGGATGGATGGATGGATAGATAGATAGATAGATAGATAGATAGATAGATAGATAGATAGAGAGAGAGAGAGACAGAGAGAGAGAGAGACAGAGACAGAGACAGAGACAGAGACAGAGACAGAGACAGACAGATAGACAGACAGACGGAGATTACTTTGTTTATATGTTCTAACTTATAATATACTTCACCTTCCTTTTTCCCTTTGTTTAAAACAATGCATTTCTTAAAGGTGCACTGTGTAACTTTGGGTGTGTCAGAGATGTGAACATTTTCTAAGGTTTATTCTCATAACTGTATAAACAAACTTTCTTTGCAGGAAAATGTGATCCCTGGAACACTGTTTGAAGTTAGAAAGCTTCCGGAAAAGTTACTGTTTCACTGTTGTTGTTTATAGCAGCAGGGCCCACAGTTTGCTTTACAGACGTATTGTAGTCTAACATTTGGTTCCATCTGCTAAAGAAAAAAATACATAATAACATAAAATAGGCCAATTATTCTATTGTTATGGCAAACTATGTGTGTAACTTAAAGATACTTCCCCTTCCTCCCTCTCTGAAAATGCATTTCTAAAGCTTAATAGTTTGGATTTTTCTTAAAAAAAGAATAAAGTAGACCAATTATTGTATTGTTATGACAAAAATATTTTCCATTATATACAGAAAGGCATGCTGGGAGTGAACAGCGATACATGAATGGAAGGTTTTTTATTATAGAAGGAGTTTGTCATGTTTTGTAGCCTTGAGGCAGGTTTTATTCTTTTGTATGGATTTATATAATTCAACCCGTTTCTTTGCAACGAGAGACTTAAAAATAAAACTACTTGTATAACATTTTTATATTAATAAATTCAAAGTGCACTTTTAATATGTCATATGTCTTGTACAAACATTTTTCGAAGGGCCGTTTATTTTCTTGCTTTGATGTAAAAAAACAACAACAATTTTTTATTTTTTTGCAATGCAGTAATTACTTTCCATATAATAATATATAATCCATAAGTATTTTTTAAATATGTCTGTAATTTTGTCCGTAGCTTAAATGCAGCCAACTTTATGCATTAAATGTGCTACGAGGAACTTTTAAATATTTCTGAAACAGTCTAGTAAACTAGTAAATTACAAGTAACAGCAAACGATTGCTATTTTTATACAGTTTTTCTTAATGCCTTTGTCATGGTTATACGCTCACCCAGGAACAACAGCTGGCGTGGTAAAGACACTTCCGCTTTTGTCCAAAGGGAGGCGCTAGAATGAACACAAACTGAAAGTTCCTCTGAGCAGCTTTAACCAGAAATTGCCATGAACGGTTCTAGAGTGTATCGATTAAAAAATAAAAAATAAACTAGATGGATTTCTTTTTGTATCCTGAGTGTATTCCTACTATTTTTGAACCATCGCAACACGGTCTTCAGTTGGACTGCTCATCTTTTGTCTGAACATGTTTTGATCTCTGTAGTAAAATAGAACAATGAAATAATATATAACAGGGCTGTACAGTGCGACAGTTTTGATCGCATTTACAAATTGCAATCAGTGCACCCCTATTAATTTTTCCATAATTATTACTGCACACACTAGGACACAATATTAATTGAGAATCTCAAATGAGACCAAGAT
>CM047527.1:16662497-16667497 GCA_026122265.1 Ammodytes dubius
TAGAAATGCTACAGTGTTGCTGTCATAATATCTCAGAATTCCTCATGGGGGGGGGGGGGGGGGGCGACAGAAGTTACGCATTATAGCTTTAAGGTTAATGACTAAGTACTGGGACTCAAATCCAACCAATAGTCGAAGAGATGTATCATGCAGGACCACGGTGTCTGAGGGAGAGTCCTACAAAGCCGAGGAAATGGAATAATTTTTCTCTTGAAGTGTAATCCTCGAATGCTATTTCAGCTCGAGCACTGGGAGGGAAATTGCAGGTTTGGTGTCCGTGCCTCAGAAGCAAACGATAAAAGGGACCAATTGGCCACACGTCCTGCGCTGCGGTGAATTATTAAAACGCTTTAAAGAAAAAAGTGTTCTTCGAGATTTCCATTTTTTTTGTTGCTTTTAATAAACCACATTCCATATAAAGGAAGGAACCAGGTCGACCTCTCAGTGAAATCAGTGAATATCTCCTGCGACCCGCTACCTGTGTGTGTGTGTGTGTGTGTGTGTGTGTGTGTGTGTGTGTGTGTGTGTGTGTGTGTGCGCTGTTATTTTTTTGGGTTAATACACAGCCTAGGCTCTGTAAACGTAAGCTACAGTGGGACCCCCCACGTTAAGCTTGTTAAAAAAAATTTAAAAAAGGGAAAGAATAAAAGAAAAAAGATTTATGGCCCCCCCCCTCTGCCTTGCCCCCCCCCCCCCCCCCCCCCCAAAACTGTCACACTTGCCCCCGCAGTCCGTCGGCCCTCACCCAGGAACTACAGCTGAGGTTGTACAGAAGATGCAATTAACACAAGCTGAAAGTTCCTCGGAGCACCTTTAACATCATGCAACTTATATCACCATCCATCTTGGGCGGCTTAGTTAGGCCTTTGCACCTGTTGCATTCAAGTGCCTTTAAAATATACAGCGTTCGAGGGTCTCCGCTAGCAACCCTGGAATCCCAATTAGCTCTGATTTGACGGTTGCATTCATGACACATTTTGTAGATCTTTCTTCTTTCAACTTTTTCAGCACCACCTCAATAAATGATGTTGTTTCTCAGACACTCTCTTGAGTGACTGTGTGGATGGCCAGGCCTGTCTCTCTCACACACACACACACACACACACACACACACACACACACACACACACACACACACACACACACACACACACACACACACACACACACACACACACACACACACACACACACACACACACACACACACACACACACACACACACACACTCTGTCTCACACCTGCCTGACCTGAACTGAAATATTTACAGACACAGCTAGTGGACGGGTTGCCATGAAATTCAATGAGTTTTGGTTTTCTCCTCAATGTTTCTCTAGCGCCAACAAAAAAGTTGATATTTTGAACAGAATTTTCCTCTTACACGATTATGAGATATTTATGGAATAAATATCATAATATCTACAAGGTGGATTTGCACAATTTTTAACATTAATCATTTTGCAGATGAGGATCCTTTACGACTTTTCTACAACATTGTATGAGGGCTATTGTTGGTAAAAAAAAAAAATGTATGGAGATTTCTAAGACAATTTTTTTTTCTTTTTTTTTAAAGATATTTTTTGGGCATTTTTATGCTTTATTTGATAGTGCAGAGAGACAGAGGTGAAATGGGGCAGAGAGGGGAGTGACATGCAGAGAATGACCGCGGGTGGGAATCGAACCCGGGTCTGCTGCTGGGCCCGGCCCGGGAGGGGGACGCCTTACCAACTGAGCTAAAGGCACCCCTTCTAAGACATTTTTTGAGATTAAAATAATACACTGGTGGCCATCTGCATTTTGTTACAATATAGACCAGTTATTGCATTTTGGGTTTTATTACATTTTTTTTATTGCATTTCGGGTCGTTGTGACATTAACGGCTCTTGCAGGCCCTTTATATTTATTCATTCATTTTGCAACAAGGTAAAGGACACAGTTCCACGCTGCACCACCATGCTTCACCTCACATTAGCATTTAAAGGTGCATTGCGTAATATCTGAATATTGAGTGGCAGGTAGTGGTGATTGTTCTAGTCCGCTCTGAAACGTGCCAATACATTCTACACACTGCACCTTTAATCAAATGTGTACCCGTTTCCAGTTGTTATATTTTGTGTTTTATTAAAACATTTTATTAATTTTTTTTTTTACAATTCGGGTCGTTGTTAAATTTCCGGCTCAGGCCCTTATATTTATTCATTTTGCAGCAAGGTAAAGGACACATTTCCCTTATCATTTGGAATATGTAATCATAAGTGTGTTTTAAAGATTTTTTTTTCTGGGCATTTTTATGCTTTATTGATAGTGTAGAGACAGAGTTGAAATGGGGCAGAGAGGGGAGTGACATGCAGAGAACGACCGCGGGCTGGAATCGAACCCGGGTCCGCTGCTGGCCGAGGCCCATGGGGGGGGACGCCCTACCAACTGAGCTAAGGGCGCCCCCATAAGTGTGTTTTAATTAGTGTAATAATATCACAATGATAAGTGCTATTGTGTTTGAGTAGAATGAGCCTTTTATTTCTAGAAGGTGAAAGAATGGGGGAAAGTCACACATTTGATTAAACGCTGAGGTGAGGTGAAGTGTGGTGCAGCAAGGTAATGATTACTATATTCCATTTCCTACCAAGTGTGTTCTGAAAAATCCCAATAAATTCTACACACTGCACCTTTAATCATATGTGTGACTTTTTTCCCCTCTACTTCACCATATCCAGCCCACAAATCCTTGAGCGATTACTCTATTCTATTGTTAGTCCATTACTCTGCATTTTATTTTTATTATGAGCTTGAGTACAGTACACGTCACAATAACATTTCACCGCACATCCTGTATTCGTACATCACAAATAAAAACCTTAATGTGTTAGGTAGCACACAAAAAAAAATAACGTTATAGTATGTAACACTTCTATCTATTAAGCCTAGGTACTACAATGTTATGTACCTTATTGTAAAGTGTTACCCCACTCTTTTATTCCTGCAACCATCAGGTTACTGAATGATCACAAGGGTCAGGAGTAGGTGGAGAGCTCACCAGTGTAGCTGGGTGGTTGTTACTGACAGGTTGAGTTGAAATGAATGTGGGTTGAATTTGTGTGTTGGACTGCTGCTGTTTATTTATGTTATTTTCTACCTCTTTCTGCCACTGCTTTTTATATAGTATTTATTTCAATTATTTTTTACTGCGAGACTAGAACTGTGATCTAAATTGCCCTTCTTTGGATAAATAAAGTTTTTTTCCTTATTCTGACCTTTGAATCTTGAATCTAATCATATGTGTGACTTTTTTTCTCCGCTCTATTTCACCGTCTCCAGGCCAGAAACCCTCCAGCGATGACTCCATCCACACCTCTCTCATGGTGCTGTTGTTACAGCCTCAGTCCCTCATTAGTCTCCTGCTGCTGGGCCTGACCGTCTTCCTGTCGGGGGCCATCTACCTCTGGGTGCTTCGATATGTCTGCATCGGTTGCTGCCAGCCCATCGCGATCGGCATAGAAACGGAAACCCTGGACAGAATGGTCTGAAGAAGAAGCCATTATTATATTATATAGCATTAGCCACCCTCTGTGAGTGAGTTCTAGAGTGTTGCTTGCTAACACACATTCCAACTAACAATTCACACCGGATATTTTACTTTCCTCGCCGGGGTAAGAAAATGTTTTTGCACGTGTGAGTTGGCTCTGCTAACGAGAGTGCTGGGACTATATAATATAAGAAATGACACGTTAAAGCTACAGTGTGTAACTTCTGCCCCCATGAGGAATTCTGAGTAATTACAACAACACTGTCGGCGCATCTACATGAGGTAAAGCCTTCTGTGATCAAGCATTGGATTTTATACCTTCTGCTGTACGTCCAGGTTTTTTCTCAGCAGAAGAATCGACAACTGAAACATTTCTTGGGATTTTTCTTGAGCTCCTGCGCCAGTGTCGGAGTTTGTAAACGCTGCCGTACTGAGAAATACAGAGATAGTTTTGTGGAGCTTATAAGAGGCTTAATCAACTTGGAGTCAACTCGCTTGGCAATGGCTTGAATGTAACCGAAATTCTTATACATGAAAAAGTAACGCATTATAACCAAAATGTGTGACATATGTCAATTGTGCATAATCACACATGCCAGAATGTGTCACAAAAATTCACAGAGCTCTGTAAATATTGCAAAAATGTAGCCTACCACAGTTCTAGACATTCTAAAGGCTGTTGTTCAATGATTCGAGTGAAGTGGAGTGGAGTGCTGTATCCAAGGTCGAAAGAAAATAGGCGAGCCAATAAAAGCCCTGTTGACAGGATTAAAGAAAAGAGATGTTATTTTCCTGCGCCAACGGCATGAAAACTGACAGAGAAATTACCACAGAAAGGTTTTGACAAGTAAATGGAAGGGACTCAGCCGTGTGTACAGGGTTTGCTCAGACAGACTCGACGCAGTGAATAACACACACACACACACACACACACACACACACACACACACACACACACACACACACACACACACACACACACACACAACACACACACACACACACACACACACACACACACACACACACACACACACACACACACACACACACACACACACACACACGCACACACACACACACAAACCTTCACCACTGTGCTTTTTCAGCCTTTTAATCTGACCATCTGAACCCTCTTCACGGTTCCCTCCTGCTATTTAAGTGTGTGGATTTCTAGAAAGACATATTTGAAGGCTTATTTAAAGGTGCTACGAGGAACTTTGAAATATTTCTGAAACAGTCTCATTTTCCCCTCTGATGATCATAAATTACATGTAACAGCAAACGAGACCATCAGTACAAAGAATGCTATTTTCATATAGTTTTTCTTAATGCCTTTGTCATGGGTATACGCTCACCCAGGAACAACAGCTGGCGTAGTAAAAACACTACCGCTTTTGTCCAAAGGGGGTGTAAGATTTAACACCCACTGAAAGTTCCTCGGGGCACCTTTAATTAGAGAAAAGTAAAAGAATA
>CM047527.1:16672497-16709997 GCA_026122265.1 Ammodytes dubius
CATGTGAACCACTTATTATGTTTGACCGAGACCGGCAGCCTCGTATCTAATTACATCTCATACTAATGTGAAATAGAAGGGCTCATGCACACACACGCACACACACACACACACACACACACACACACACACACACACACACACACACACACACACACACACACACACACACACAGACACACACACACACACACACACACACAGACAAGCACACACACACACTCTCTCTCTCTCTCTCTCTCTCTCACACTCACACACACACACACACACACACACACACACACACACACACCACACACACACACACACAGACAAGCACACACAGACAAGCACACACACACTCACTCTCTCTCTCTCTCTGTCTCTCTCTCTCACACACACACACACACACACACACACACACACACACACACACACACACACACACACACACACACACACACACACACACACACACACACGCACACACACACGAACACACACGAACACACACTGTCTCGCCGCCAGATATTTGATTTATTCAGCTCTCAGATGATCTCCGGTGGGATAACCCAGTGGTGCGTGCACTGTGCACATGCAGCGCGTGCACGAGCGTTTTTTTCCCTTTTCCCCACTGATGTTTCCAGCACACCGTGTTCCACATAGTCTGGAGTCATGCAAGGACACGGCATATGTGAGTGACTCCAATACGACCTTAAATGCGGCACTGATCTCCTCTTTTTAGACATTTCTAAAGAGCTAGCGTGCGGATTGAAGTGTGTACGTTGTGGCTGTGTGGCAGAAACGCCTATATGATGTTAAAATTTTTTGAAATTTGATACGTTTGTTTCCTAAATTCCGCTACAATTTGAACCGTGGCACCTTAACGGCTGCACTCACTCCTCAGCTCCCGTCCAATAGACTGGGGAGGCGTTCAGGAGCAGGCGGAAAAAGGGATAGTTGGATATTGAACGCACATGAACAATGTATATCATGTAGGCTAGATAAGAAGTATTTTAAAGGTGCAGTGTGTAATATGACATCATCAAGTAAGTTCTTGAAAGTTCTAGAATGCAACGCTCCCTGGGTAACCCCACCCACTTTTGAATAATAACAGAAGCTACAGTGGCCTTCAAGGACAAGAACAATTCTAAATGTTAAACAATGCACCTGATGACCTTCCAACTATGACACTTTCAAGATGGCAGCGACTGGCCTTGGTCCAAGGTATGGAGAAATATGGACATATATGAGACCCTTTCTGAGGGAAAAAATAATAATTCATTTTTTTTTTAGCTATTATGCACTAAATTAAATGTAGCCTACTTATGGATATTATAATTATTTTCTACAAAATCTGCTAGGAAATAAAACCCAAAATTCTACACACTGCAGGTTTAAATCAGTAAACAAATAAGTAAGCTAAGTAAGAGAAATTGAAAGGAAAATAAAAATAAAAACATTTAAATATGTAAACAAATGTACATTAAAACAAGCAAACCATTTGAATAAGAACACACATCAATAATAAGATAAGTAAACAAATGTATAGTCAAATGAGTGTGACAATAATTAAAAGCGATCTAATTTATAGTAAAATAATTTTCGAAAAGTATGGAGCAATAATCAAATCCAACTTTTTTTTTTTTTTGGGGGCATTTTTATGCTTTATTGATAGTGTAGAGACAGAGTTGAAATGGGGCAGAGAGGGGAGTGACATGCAGAGAACGACCGTGGGCTGGAATCGAACCCGGGTCCGCCGCTGGCCGAGGCCCATGGGGGGGGGGGGGGGGGGGGGGGGGGGGGGGGGGGGGGGGACGCCCTACCAACTGAGCTAAGGGCACCCCCCAACTTTATTCCTTGATGTACAGTCAATGAATAACATGGTATTAATAACAGGGTCACATAACAATATAGAAAAATAAGTCACAACCTATTGCAATAAATAAGTTAAGAGAAGTATAGTAAAATAAGTAACACATAAGTAAACTAAGTAAACAGTTATATTGAAGTAAGTAGAAAAACAAAACAAAATCAGTGTCCCTTTGTAGACTATTGTTTTGTATTTAGTGATAATAAAAAAAAACCTACAGGCCAAAGACAGACAGTAGTGGGAGTCTAGTACTCTAAACTCCGAGCCTGTCATGTGTCCCTGAATGCAGCACAGTTGTGAGATCAGCTGATTTTTTACGCTGCCATTTTGTCCGGCGGAGAAGCAAAAATCAGAGAAGGGTCTAGATGCAGCCGCTTCCACTTACCAGTGCAGCTGCCAAGCACGCCCATATCTGCCAAGCTCGCCCATATCGGCCAAGCACGCCTACAGCTCGTGCGCATGCGTAACGCTACAGAACTAATTCAAGCCCGCCGCAGCTCAGTCCCATTGTTGCTTACGTAGCGATGTTGTCGCTATATTTACCGACTTTTCAGACACCTCTGGCGACGTTTTCTTCAAAAAAGCGACCAGAGACAAATCTAGCTACTTTTTCTGGTGTTATTGGTGACTTTTTCGCTCAAGTATCGCTCTTTACTCTAATCAACGATCAGCGGGTGCTTCCCCTGCCTCTCCCCCTTCCCAGAGCACTGACAAGCGGCAGAGTCCTCACGCAGCAGTCCCTCCCAGCTGCGGACAGAGCAGGAGATATACACCTCTCTGCTCTAGTGTTCCTTTAGCATCCCTATTAGCAGTTGTAGTACCCCTCTTTTAAAGTCTATGAGTAGTGCAATTCAAAATGTTATGCAGTGCTTATTGAAACTGTGATCATGTATGATTACTGCTAGACTTAACATTATCACGTCGGTTTTCTATGCAATTGTCATGTGACTGTATAAAAAGTAAATAGCCTTCAGTCGCTAATAATATGATAAGAGACTGAAGTATTATTAAATTATAATAATGTTATATATAGGCTATATATTTATAAGTATTATTAATATTACATCTCACATGCTTTTCCCTACTGATTGTATGTGATGCACTTTTTTTTGTAAAGTGTCTAAGTATCTTAAAAAAAAATATTATTTTGATGAACTGTTCTGCTTTTGTTGTTGTGTAGTCAGACACTTTCCCAGGTTATTAAAAGATGGACTTCAATGACAAAAATATTCAAATAGTTTATTTACAGCCAAAACAATTATGAATATATTTTCTCAACAATGATATGAAAATGAGTTTTGTTTTAAAAATATGTTGAAACATTGCACTTTGTGGGAAATCATCAAATGCACATGGCACTATGTCCTCATCAGAGTATCTGCTTGCGTTCAGAGTCATTCATCTGAAAATCTTGAGTGGACATTTTCAAACAGCTCCAGCTCTTCCCTACATGCAATCATCACAATAAAAAAGTACTTTTTGGGTCGCCAAGGTTGTTGGCCGTATGTTCAGGGGGCTGCCTTTTATTTAATATTTCTTAGTTTACTGACCAAGTTAAGGCTCACACTTCCGCTCTTTTTCCACCCCAAAGGTTTACGGTTAATTGACACTGAAGCTTAACTTGTATGTTCATGTAAACAGACTAGTATTCATTTGTTTGTACCTTGACATGTTTCGACTACTTCCTGCAGTCTTTAACATCAGCTGACACAATGAGCGTCACAGCAACAGCTGACACTTCTGAACAAGACAGCAGGAAGTAGTCGAAACATGTCAAGGTACAAACAAATGAATACTAGTCTGTTTATTTACATGAACATACAAGTTAATTTAACAAGTTAGACTAAATGAACCTTTTTGACACTAAAGCTTCTTTTAATTGGTCCATTTCCACAGCAGGCAAAGTGTAGCAAAAACAGACAAGAAGTTTTTGACACTGAATATGGCAGACCCATTGGTCAGTGACATCTTTGATTTGATATGAATTGCAGGCTCTCTGGGACAAAAAAAACCTTCGTTATCAGAAAATACACAATATATTAAATAAAGGCAGCCCCCAAACCTGCGGACAACCACCTTGGCAACCCAGCAAGTACTGTTTAATTGTGATTACTGCACGTATGGAAGAGCTGGAGCTTTTTGAAAAAGCCCACTAAATATGTTCAGATGTATAGCTCTGAGACTCGCTATGTGGAACAGAAGCAGAGTCTCTCATGAGGCTCATTGCAATCAAACAAATATAACTGCCCTTAATCCATTTCTTCTGACTGAAAGGTATTTTTCAAGAGGGTCATGGCCGACACACAGCAGTACAGTAAAACATACACATTAACACAAGGTACACAGAAACATAAAACTAAAACTAAAAAGAATGATGTGCGAAAACACAGCATGTAGGCTGTGTATCAACATCAGATTTTTTCAGCGCTCAGACAGTACGGACAGGTAGCATATTGTGAGGAGATATTCATTGATTTTGACAAAATGTTGTACAAAGTTCATGTGCACCTAAAAATAGAGAAAAACAGTCACTTAATTACACTGATGTATTTGAGGGGACTGAGTCGCTAGTTTAGCCTTTAAGTCTACACAAATACAATGACATCTTGTTTATGTATTATAACGTATGTAACTACCAACAAAGCACCATTGAAGGACGTGCAGGTGTGACAACTTAATTTCTTTCGGCAGCTGATTTGGCTATGGAGACCCAGACCATTTTATTGATGCAAGGCTCCAAAATGTCATCAGGTGTTCGTAGCTTGCAAATCTATTCACAAAAGACACATCACATAAAAATCATGTTAGTCATTAATTAACATAGTCAAATAAATTATACATTTCCACTAAAATAATGTTAACAGTAACACCTAACCTGTTACCTCATATGCTGACCAGATGCCAGTCTAATTTAATATATAGGCTACAAACAAACAAACACATGTTAAACATTTTTTATCATATACTAATTATCATTCAGATAAGACTTATAAAGAAGCTATTTGGTCTGTAACGTTAAGCTATTTTCTAACCAACATAATCCTTTGAATAACACAAATATAACATTAGGCAACGAAGTAGGCGAATAAAACATTTGTATTGACTTACCTGATATAGAAGAGCAGGGGGTGTCTGTTTCAGTCCCAGCTAACTGTTGTAATCCATACTCTCGCTGGAGACGTAACTCCTGTACTATGAGCACTTAGTATTCATGTTTAATGTAGCGGATGCTGATTCTCTTGTTTTTAACTGTGCTATAATGTCCTGTTTTAAACATTTTGCTGGTGAAATGGTCTCAACATTGACGGCAGCAAGAGCAGCTAGCTGGCTAGCGCGATATTAACCAACAGAACGGAACAGGAAGAACGTCACACAGCTTAGTGCAGAGCAACCATAGCAACAAGCTGTAGGCGTGCTTGGCCGATATGGGCGAGCTTGGCAGATATGGGCGTGCTTGGCAGCTGCACTGGTAAGTGGAAGCGGCTGCATCTAGACCATATAGAAAAATCATCCAGTCAGTCCGTAAAGAGAAACCGCTGGAGATACTTTTCCAGACAGAAGCCCCGGACGGGACTGTCTGTTCAATAAAAATATTAAAAACTAACAAAAGAAAAAAACAATTAAGGAGCGGATAATGTGGAGTGGACAACGGGAGGATATCACCAACTGAAACAGTGGACCGTGACAACCAAACGGAGGGAGCTGTCAGCGTGAATTTACCCGTTTCGCCGGCTCGATATTCGGCCACTGACTCGTTCGTTGGGTCGGTGGAAGGTTAGCTTCTCGGCTAACACCAACAGCTATTTTTTTTCTTCTCTCTCGTCTTTTTGGGGGAGACTTCCCACCTGTCCCAAGGGCTGTCAGTCCCACAGTATCCTCTTAACAACTTTAAACAATGTCCTGCTCACATTTGAATGACTTTTGTACGCCCCGGGCGGGATTTAAAACACACTTTGCCCAGCGACCGGTGATAGCTTAACCGTCCAACAAGCTAACAAGTGGAGTGACGTGGATGAGGAACTCGAGGCAGTGATTTCAATACGGATTATACTTTTTTTTCTCTTTTGTTTCCCTCGTCTTACCCGAGGTGAATTCTTTGGACCCCCCCTTCCCCTAAGAAAACCCAAATCATCCAGGTTAAAGGCCACACACAAACCAAGCCAGTTCGCCAGCTATGTTTATTTGTAGCCACAAAGTAATATCCAGTGTTTACAAATTCCTGAGCGGGACTCTTTCCTGGTTCGAGTACTGCAACGGAAACATTAGCTAACACAGACTAGCTCACATTAGTGTTGTCGTGGTTTGTTCCTTTAATGTTTGTTTACTAGATTACTAGATAAGATAGTTAAACTTGTTGCCAAACAATTTAACTACTTAAAAAAAACCTGCGAATCAGCGTTTGATTGTAACACCGATCGGATATTATTGTAAATGCAAGAACATTTGTCTCTTCTTGTTGTTGTTCAACCAGTGATTTGACATTTCTGCAGACGTGGGTTGCACAGGTTTTGAAACACACACACACACACACACACACAGCTGGGGTTAGAAAAACATTGAAAGAAAAACTAAACATTAGTGACCGCCAGTGTGTCAGTGTCTGAAACCCCCATTGACCTCCTATTGACAGTGACGTCACGTTAAGAGAGTAGCTCCATTGAACCGGGTCGTTATCGTGCTATTTTAACCCAGAAATAAGGAGCTATGTCGGGCCAATCTATCACGGATCGCATCGCAGCAGCGCAGCACAGCATGACCGGGTCGGCGATCAGCAAGGCCGTGTGCAAAGCCACCACACATGAGGTCAGCGGACCCAAGAAGAAACACCTTGACTGTGAGTATGGACCATTACTTATTTTTTTACAAAGCAGACACACCTGTCCTCTTGTCTCTCTATGTCTCTCTCTCTCTGTCTCTCTCTCTGTCTCTCTCTCTCTCTCTCTTCCTCTCTCTCTCCTCATCTCCTCTCTCTCTCTCTCTCTCTCTCTCTCTCTCTCTCTCTCTCTCTCTCTCTCTCTCTCTCTCTCTCTGTCTCTGTGTGTGTCTCTCACTCTCTCTCTCTGTGTGTCTCTCACTCACTCACTCACTCACTCACTCACACACACACACACACACACACACACACACACACACACACACACACACACACACACACACACACACACATTCCTTCACGCTATACCTTTCAGGCTGACAGTTGAGGTAAAACTGTCAAAGCATTATAAGGGTTGGGTTTGGGAGAATAAAAGACGAGCCTGTAAACAACAAGTGAGTGACACATTGGTAATACAACCGGTGATGCTAGATACTTATCAATATAGCTAACTAGCCTGCCATACCTGTTACAATTTCCATTTTGATAAATTCTTACAAGATACCAAGATGACAAGTGCCTCATACAAAGCCAAAAGTGATGTGCTGAAAATGTTCAAACAAAAATGTCGCTTAAGCTAAAACTATTCATTAATTTAATAGATTGATGGATAGATTTAGATTCATGGGTTGCTCAGTCTTGAGTATAGAAAAATTAAGTTGAAATCCCTGTTTTTATTTGTCTTTCGGTCTGAAAATACTAAATTTACTAACCATGTATGACAAAAAAAAAGAAGCATTTTAGGACATTTTTGAACGATAAAAATTGGGAAAACAGAAAATCCTGACATTTGAAGGTCTGGAACTGGCTTTTTCTCCCCCTAATTGACGACTAAAAGTTTAATCAATTTTCTAAATAGTTGGCTGCTACCCTCGTCCATTCATCGATCGCATCTCCAGTTATTCAAAATTAAATTCAAAGCAATACTAATTTGTTATTTATTTATTTTTCTGCATTTTCAAGCTTTATTTGACAGTACAGAGTTGAAATGGGGAGACAGAGAGAGAGAGAGAGAGAGAGGGGGGGATGACCTGCAGTAAAGGTCCACGGTCGGATTCGAACCCGCGACCACTGCAACGAAGGCCGGAGCCAATATGGTACACGCTCTATCCACTACGCCACCAGAGCGCCCACTAATTTGTATTTTATTTAAAAACTTTCAAGTTCACAACAACTTCCATCAAACATGATCCTTTCATTACAGGGGGCCTTGCTCGGTTACACAACTCTTTTGTAACGAGTTCCTGTTGTGCAAAACTTCAAGGCAAGAGTCCCACAAAGAAAGATGTTTTTCCATCAGACTTACGAGCGCTGGGAAGGACAAGGCTGTGCTCTTATTTCAGAGACAAACAGACAGAACCGTACTTTGTCTAATATCAGAGAACATCATATTTCCTTATTTTATTTATTTATTTTTTGTCATTTTTATGCTTTATTGATAGTGTAGAGACAGAGTTGAAATGGGGCAGAGAGGGGAGTGACATGCAGAGAACGACCGCGGGCTGGAATCGAACCCGGGTCCGCTGCTGGCCGAGGCCCATGGGGGGGGGACGCCTTACCAACTGAGCTAAGGCGCCCCCGACATCATATTTCTTTCTTTTGTGGCCTTTTAGTTACAGGGGAAAAAACTTTTTGAACAACAAATTCTCACACTCAGGAGAATGTCGTCAGCAAAAGCACAGACAGTGAAATCCTAGATGTTAGGTCTCTTCCAGATTGTCAATTTCATATATTACATTTTGCTTTAGTTATGAAGAGTTGGTTGAATCAATTTGCCAGTAGAGCCATCTTACATTTAAAGCTATAGTGCGTAACTTCTCCCGCCTGCATGAGGAATCCTGAGTAATTACAACAACACTGTCGACGTATCTACATGAGGTAAAGCCTTCAGTGATCGCGTATTGGATTTTATACCTTCTGCTGTACGTCCAGGTTTTTTTTTCCTAGCAGTAGAATCAACAACTGAAACATTTCTTGGAAAATTCGTAAGCTTCTGCGCCAGTGTCAATGGGGCGAAACCAGACTGCCACAATGAGAATACAGAGAGTTATCAATTCATTTGACGATGGCTTGAATATAAGGGACATTCATTTATCTGAAAAAGCTACGCACTACCGCTTTAACTGAGTCACAGTGAAGGTGGCAGAGATGCCATTGAGTCGACACAAAAGGCAGAATGAATGAATCAGAAGTCAATGAGTCTATCGAGGCCGTATGCAGAAAGCGTGTGCGCGTGTGTGTGCGTGTGTGTGTGTGTGCCTGTGTGTGTGCCTGTGTGTGTGTTAGGAAATGTGCTGAACGTCTGTTTTCTGGGAAGTTGCCTTTGTCGGTGCGGAGGACACACACACACACACACACACACACACACACACACACACGTTTGATCGATGTTTCTTCTCAGCTGAGCTCGCATCCGTCAACTATTCACTCAAGACCCACACAGGGGCTGCTGACGTCCCGTATTGTGCCAGGGTCCCAATGTGAACTTGTGGGCCAGGCCTGTATACAAGCCAATACCCCCCACGTCAAGCTTAATCATTGTACACTATTGATTTGTTTTTTTGTGGCGAGAGCAACGACCTCAGTGCCACAAAGGGGAACACTCGAGTGGCGCATTGCATGAACGAATGGCCTGATTTTTTTTTTTAAGATTATTTTTTGGGACATTTTCAAGCTTTATTAGACAGTACAGAGTTGAAATGGGGAGATAGAGAGAGAGAGAGAGGGTGGGGGGATGACCTGCAGTAAAGGTCCACGGGTCGGATTTGAACCCGCGACCACTGCAACGAAGGCCGGAGCCAATATGGTACGCGCTCTATCCACTACACCACCCGGAGAGCCCCAGTTGTCATGATGTTTGTCTGTTTGAGTGATTTATACATGTAGAAAACTGGCTGTTTTAAGGTCCATTGATTTATTGGTAATATAAAGGAGGGCGGCCATTGCATGTAGGACTAATGGTAGGTCATAGGTGAGGTAAGGTCGCCATTCAGTTAGGCAGGTAGTCAATGTTCGCGAACCAGGCAGGCTGGAAGGCTGGAAGTGTGTTTGAGATTATTAGTCATTTAACTAGCCAGCCAGCATATCCAACCATACTGTCTATCTATCAAAACTATGACGCAGGTCCTTAGCAACGGCCCTTGACAGCGGTCTGTCTTGCTGGAAATAACAGACCTGTAGAATGCTGTGATTTACATAGGATTCTCAAAGTGCCATGTAATAAACTGAAATAAACACAAGGAGACAGGTAGAAATAGTGACATAATATAACCCAACTATTCATACCATTACATTAGCTGGAATGGAGGTAAATGTATGAAGAATTCAATTTATTATATTTCATTTTTTGAACTGTTTCTTCCTATAAATGTTGCTATTGTTTCATTGTAGACATGAGTCAAACTTATAATAATAGAACTTGAAAAAAAGGCCCTAGAAAAATGGCTTAGGCATAATTAGGCTTGCCTTAGTGGGGGTCATTGTTGTGTGTGTGATTTTTATGTATGTGTATATGTTGTGTATGTTTTGTGTACAGGGACCACAATGGAAATAGGCCTTCGGGCTATTTTGTGTCTATCCCTCCCTGGCTATTTTATGTATTTTAATGTGTGACAGAGTGCTGTTCATGTTTTTATATCAAAATGGTCAAATAAAATCATTCATTCATTCAAATGCAATGAGAAAATGACAACTCCTTCATAAGTTTTTTCAGAGGGGATATTTACTATGAAAGTGCAAGAAAAAAAACTACACTACCATCAAAAAAGTGACCCAGTCAGTAATCTAATAGGTTTAAAACATCAATGTGCTTCCAAGTGAATGTTGTGGAAAGGTATAGCCAGTGGGAAATGCATCAGTAGGTCTATATGACGTCATTTGGAAATTCTTTTAGTGAACTACAGATATAATATTGGATCAGATTGGTCCCATTTCGAGCGCCATATTTAGACGAACCGTGGACAAGTACTTAGGCAAAAGCAACATAGGTTAGGTTGTGTTTTGCTGCCAACTGTCTGCTTTTCTGTCAACTGCTATTTATTTCCCACGCAGTCAGAGACAACACACACACACACACACACACACACACACACACACACACACACACACACACACACAGAGAGGACCATCATTTTGTCTCTCTCTCTCCTCTTGGCAGCATTTCACCACAAGCAGCTGTGACTGTCTGACAGCAAGCTGTGAATGACCTCACCGGCATATTTGCATCTAGACCCAATAACCGAATAACCCTGGTCCCTGGCTGTGTGTCTGTCTGTCTGTCTCTCTCTCTCTCTCTCTCTCTCTTTCTCTGTCTCTTTCTCTCTCTCTGTCTGTCTGTCTCTCTCTCTGTCTGTCTGTCTGTCTGTCTGTCTCTCTCTCTCTCTCTCTCTCTCTCTGTCTGTCTGTCTGTCTGTCTTCTCTCTCTCCGCTCTCCTCTGTCTCTCTCTCTCTCTCTCTGTCTCGCTCTCCGTCTGTCTCTCTCTCTCTCCTCTCTCTCTCTCTCTCTCTCTCTCTCTCTCTCTCTGACTCTTTGTCAGGGTGGAAGATGCACTGATCCCTAGCAGGCAGAAGTCCATTTTTTGCAGCGCTGCCAGCCCACACACACACAACACACACACACACACACACACACACAGACACACACACACACACACACACACACACACATAGCCCTTAGCCGTCGGTTAGCGTTTTGAGGGGTTCGGAGGTCGTTTCGTTAGCTCTCAGCAGCCGTGACATTCACGCGCCAGTGGGCAGAGTAAGTGGCGCTTTAAAGCCATTCAGTGTCGTGATTGGGGGCCGGCCACCTCAATTAACCCCCCCCCCCCTGGCCCGTGAGTAAGAGGTGAAAATGACGAGGCCGCTTCCCCGATGGTTCTGAGAGGCTCTTTCTGTTTATGGAAATGATCGTCATAAAAATCAATGAGCGGACGGACGGACGGACGGACGGTTCAGAATGTGTTGGAATATGACTGTCTGTGGCTCTAAGTGTGCAGGTTGTCAAGGTGAAAGATATCGCGTACTTTAAACCCAGACACTGCACGCTAAAACATTGTGTTATGATATAATTTGTTCTCAAAACAGGTTTATAATATAGAAAATGTAAAAAAAAAAAAGGCTGGTTCCAAATCTGTCCTGTAAAAACTTTGAACACTAATATGGTCTAGAAATAAAATAATGATTTGAACTTTGGCTTTATCCAACATCTAGATTTTTTTTTTATAAAGATCTGCAAATGTGAACATAATTAAGCAGATATTGCCAAATTTGCATATTTATTCAAACTTCTTTAATTATTATTTTAATGCTAGTAATCACCTTGCAAAGTTCCATGATATCTACACCTCATAAACATTTCCCCGTTCCCCTGCAGTGTCTTGCCTTAGTCCGGCCCTATTGCTAGTAGGAGTAGCACCTAACTGATTACCCTGCGCTACCCGGGAGCCATTTCTTTCCACTTTGTCGTCATCCAAAGAACACTGATTGTTTCTCCATCTTCCAGCTGTCAGGGAGAAGTTCTGACGGTTAAACTGAAGTCTTCTGCCCCCCCCCCCCCCCCCCCCGTTCACTGGCACTCTGTTGTCATGGCAGCAAACCAGCCAACTGGCGAGTGTTAAATGGACGTGTGTGTGTTGACAGGGGGAAGTTTGGCTGTGCTGGGGATGTTTTTACAACCTCTAGTTCATGCAGTGAGTGGCTGGCCGGGTGTTTGTTCCCAGAAGTAGTAAATGGGCGTTTAGTTTGGGGGACCAATCGAGACGTCGCACAGTCAGTTATGGAGCTTCAGGTTCATGTGGCTTGTGTTGGAGCCCATTGAAATGTGACAGCTCTATTTCAGACAGGAGGGTCACCTTGACTGGACTGTTCATTTTGCACGTGGACATGTGATTGTTTTTGTGTGTTAAGTGTGTGTGTGTGTGTGTGTGTGTGTGTGTGTGTGCGCGCGTCTGTCTCTGTCCCTCTGTGTGTGTGTGTCTCTGTCTCTGTCCCTCTGTGTGTGTGTGTGTGTGTGTGTGTGTGTGTGTGTGTCTCTGTCTCTGTCCCTCTGTGTGTGTGTGTGTGTGTGTGTGTGCTGGAATGTGTTTAATTGGTATGTGCATAATGGGTGTGTATGGATGTGGTACATGATAATTAATAGGGTTATTATTATTTACTTCTTCTTAACCTTAAGTCACAGTGAAGTTCATAATATGACCTTAAAGGGCAACAATCTCTTTTTAAATAACTGTCAGCAAACTGTTTTGATTCCGTTAAATTCCTTCGAGCTTTCGAGGCATGCAGCTCCCAAACTGTGTAACGTGAGACAAACCCAACATATGCCCTGCGTTCCAATCCCCATACTTCCCTACTATTTAGTATGCCAGAAAAAGATTTAGGATGTCCCAATACATGCATGTCAATTGTAGTATGCTGAAAATACATAAATGCCCTCACTAACTCCAATAGCATTTTGGAGTATTCGTCTTTATTCTGAGTTTGCTGGAGCAGCCAAATGACTAGACAGGTTTTGAAAATAACATCCTGTTATGGTGTCACGTTTTGCAAGCTTGACTAGCTTCCCTTTTTTCCTAGTGAGTTTGCAAACATGATTGTTCCTCTAATCAGTGGCCTTCAGTGGCCTACGGGCGAAACTTTGGAACAGCTTACCACACCATATTCGCTCATCTGAGTCTCTGAAAACCTTCAAGTCCACTCTTAAAACCAGAGGTGGAAAGAGTACAAAAACATTCTACTCAAGTAAAAGTATGATTACTTGGATGAAATTTTACTTAAGTAAAAGTAAAAGTACTGGTCTAAAAATCTACTGAAGTAAAAGTGAAAAAGTAGCTGATTTAAAATGTACTTAAAGTACAAGTTACTAGTTACTTTTTAACAGCGGGAGGGGGCAGGGGTCTCTTCAGTGTAGGGCATTATATATATAGACAAGGGGATATAAATCTCAAACTAGTTTTGTTTAATTAATGCAACAATTTTTACAAATTAAAGTGCACAAATTAAACAAATCATGTCACCACACATGTATGGATGTATACTGTGTCATTATACTTTAGATAAGCAAATATGGAGCAAATAGTCTGTTAATGTGGGAATGGGAATGTAACCGGTCTACAGACCTAAACAGACTGCAGCTGTAGTTCTAATAATGTAGGCTAATTGTGTATAATTGATCTAAACCATGGAAATTGCAGGCTGCTCGATTGACAAAAATCATAACCATGATTAGTTTGATTGACATTGTGTAATCACAATTATTATAGACAATTATTCGTTGATTTAAGAACTGCAACATGCACTTATTTAACATTTGACACCATGACTTTTGACTTTAAACATATCCTAATTGAACTGAAAACAAGGAAAAGGCAAATAGCCTAAGTAAAACATATTTTTAATAATTAAATAAAATAAGTGTCAAAATCAAAATAAACCGTTGCAAATGTTGTTGATAGGGCACGTCTTTTGCTAGCAGGAATGTGAGGGCATATTTTATTGATATCTCATGGAGCTGGCTGGATAAGCAAGTTGCATTGTAGGCTACAGTGTTCTTAATTGATGACTGTTGTGGTGGCAAGAGTCAAGGAGCTTTAAACTTCCAGTGTTTTTTATTCCTTTATTGCTTGCTCATAGACCACTTGGATTTGACTTAAAGTGAGTAAACTAATTGGTCGTGACTCGTGATGTTTTGAGGTGCAGCTGGATCGCATAGGCTATGCCTTATTTTCTCTCACGGTCGCACATGTCATCTGACTCGCGTGTCCGCGCGTAACATATCTTGCACATTATTTTAGTCTATTAGTTTTACCTTTCTTCTCGACCAAAGGTTGACTTTCTGTCGTCTTCTGGAAGTTTTTCGAAGCTCCCGGCAACACGCACCGTCTCCATCCTACTCTGCACTGTTAAGCTGAAAGCTAAACTATCAGGTGAGGGAGGGGCCGATCGCAAAACCGAAAGGTTTGCTGCATTTAAAAGCCTTCACGTCTTCACGTGCGGTACAATGATAATGATAGTTTAACTAGGATATGTTGTTTTAATAATAGAGGGAAGCAATGTTTGTTGTTATCATTTACTCGCAATGTGTTCTCTCTCCTGTCGATCATTCACTGTGTTAGTTAGTTTCCGGTATTGTTCCGTAAAAATAAAAGCCCCCCGCGATATTTCTTTTCTTTTCTCTCCTTTAACCTAACTATTTTTTTACTCAGTAACGCAGGTGATATAAAATGTAGCGAAGTACAATACTTCAAAATAAACATACTCAAAGTAAAAGTAAAAGTATAGGTTTTAAAAATCACTTAAAAAATTACAAGTACACGAAAAAACTACTCAATTACAGGAACGCGAGTAAATGTAATTCGCTACTTTACACCCCTGCTTAAAACTCACCTTTTTTCACAGGCTTTTACGTTTTAATGAATTGTTTTGTGTCATTGCTGTAAGTGTTTTTTTTTTAATGTGTGCTGTTGTATTTTAATTTATGTATTTTATGTAAAGCACTTTGGTGAATTTAGGTTCTTATAAGGTGCTATATAAATAAAAGTGACCTTGACCTTCAAGGACAAGAAGCTATAGTTACTAAAAGATGGCATCATCCACCACTGCCTCAAGTCTTTCCACAATATCAAGTGATGAGGTGAAGATGTATTTAGTTATTTATTCTATAGTACTTCTTCTTCTTGGTCTTTCTACCAAGTCTGTTCTGAAAAATGACAATAAATTCTACACACTGTGCCTTTAAAGTGCCGGATGTCTAAGTTGAAAGTCAACGTTATGTGGTCTTTTTTGTCTCAATGTTCATAGGCTAAGAAAGGCTACGACCTTTAAAAAAAAACTGCCCAAACATTGGCCATTGAAAAGTAAACCGCCTGTAACATCTCTCAACGCCTAGACAACGTTTCCATGACTATATAAAAAAAACACTTTTTATCCTTTTGTGAAACATGGAAATAGCGGCTGCCGGCAGTATCATTATAGTTTATTATCCTTGTGTACAATTCCAAATAGCAGTTTTACCTTAGAGATCAATGTAACTGCTATTGAGTCTCTATATCCTTGCTATTCAGTGCTTTTTCTATTATGTCACTGTGTCCCCTGTTCATTCGGTACACAGTTAGTCTACCTACATACATACATGGAGTGATTTATCGCCATCCAATGAATAACACTGAAGAAAACTGTTCAGGGAATTGAAAAGGTTTGAATGTGAGTATAGTGAATATAGTGGCACAGCGTATTTCCTGCTATTTGTGCTGTATTGATTCCATGGCCTGATAGAGCTGTCGTAGGGTGGGTGTAGCTGGTTCTAGTGTGTGTGTCTGTGTGTGTGTGTCTGTGTGTGTGTGTGTGTGTGTGTGTCTGTGTCTTAAGTGATTGTAGTAGGTGAGTTTAAGGCTATATCTTAACAGAGCAGGACGGCCCCTCCCCGACTACTGCAGATCCCAGATAGGCCCAGTTTAGACTACCAGGCAGGAAAAAGGCTTAGTACTACTGCAGACTGTCTAGATAGGTGTGTGTGTGTGTGTGTGTGTGTGTGTGTGTGTGTGTGTGTGTGTGTGTGTGTGTGTGTGTGTGTGTGTGTGTGTGTGTGTGTGTGTGTGTGTGTGTGTGTGTGTGTGTGTGTGTGTGTGTGTGTGTTGTGTGTGTGTGTATTCACCTGCCTCCCACCAAGAGAGTACTTCAGTCACAAGCATTCAGTCGGTGAATATGTAATACATACTGAATGCTCAAGTATGTTATTAAGTGAAAGCATTGGTGCCCATTCAAAGAGACATAACACAAGGCCAGATCATGCTGTTAAACAACACAGAGTATGTGAATGTAAAATGATATTTTTATAAATGTAAATATTGTTTATGTTATTATACTCAACTTTACTTGACTTTGAGAAGCAGCTTATTTTCCCGCTTTCCTTAAAGGGCTACTTCACCGGTTGGAATATGAAGGTGTATTGAACTCGGAGATCCTATGTAGTGGGGTTAGGATTAACAGGACAGCTGGGCCAAGGGAAGACTGAGGGAAGAAAGACCTCATTATATTGTAAAAGCGATATTATAATGATGGAATGCTGGTTCCGTATGGGGGAAGTATTCCTTTAAGTGTTGCTTATCCACTGTACAGAAGTAACTCTACTTGGTCATTTTACACATTGGTTGGCGGTGCTTTAAGTAAACGAGGGTGGACAGGTTTTAAATGGGCTTTGTCTGTGTTAGTGTTTGAGTGTGAGGGGAACATTCAGTGCTTCTCTTCCAGTCCCGTTCTGAAGTTATTTTTAGCCGCGTTCTCTCCGGAGCCTTTTAACTTTGCCTGGGTTCAACTCGCTTTGTTTTTCTTCTTCTCCCCAGCCGTTAGAAAGCTACCTGTGTGCATGTAACGCTGTCAGCCATCTTATCTGTCTGTCTTCTGTCTCTCTTCTGTCTTCTTCTTCTGTCTCTCTCTCTCTCTCTCTCTCTCTCTCTCTCTCTCCTCTCTCTCTCTCTCTCTCTCTCTCTTTTTGTGATGACAGCAAACCGGTTGGAGACACACCTCAACCTAAAGGTGTTACGCAAACCTATTAATTAAATA
The DNA here is from genome assembly GCA_026122265.1 of Ammodytes dubius. Lineage (NCBI taxonomy): Eukaryota > Metazoa > Chordata > Actinopteri > Uranoscopiformes > Ammodytidae > Ammodytes > Ammodytes dubius. Next base: position 16,689,777 of record CM047527.1, read on the forward strand.
TTATTTTATTTTTTTTATTTTCTTTATTAGGGAACAAAAAGGTTTTAATTTCTTTTTGTGGTTTCCGCCTCCTACACCTGTCTTAAAATAGCTGTGTTTTTTGTAACTTTTTAGTCATGTTTGCAGAATATTTTCTAAGCAATGTTTATTTAGAATATTCTTTTGCAATTAAACAATTCACTCTCAAAAATAGGAATGTAACGGTACACAAAGTCACATACCTCGGTTTTGAATTCACGGTTCGTTTTATTACGGTACGGTTCTCAGTTTAGAATGAAAACTGCAAAAAAAAAAAAACTGTGTGTAATTGTTAACATTTCACCAATTTTTTTTACATCCTTTCTTCAATACCTTCAATTCAAACCAATTCACTTGACTAAGCTGTCCCTTAGTCCCTCCTTAGACACATAGCAGTTGGAGTTCAGATACTGTCCCTTATCTCAGGCTTAACATTTCAGTGCGAGAGGCAAAGAGAGAGAGAGAGAGAGAGACAGAACACCAAAGAGGTGAAACCATCTTCATTGAAGACCTCGAGGGGAGAATTATAAAGCTACAGAACCAGAGCCAACCTATTAATAGACCGACTTCTGGTGGCACTTTGTCTACTGTCTGTCTGCTCTACACAGCCTCGCTCTCACCTCCTCCTTAATACATATTCCCCTCACTTTATCTCTCCATCTCGCTTTACTACATCACGCAGGCACTCGCACACACACCACCTACACAACACACACACCACAACACGCACACACACACACACGCCACACACCACACATACACACAGACTCATCATTTTATCCCTCCTTCCATCTTGATTCAACAGCAGTGCTAGTTTTCCTTCTTCTCCTTTTAATTTAAACACCGCCTTCCGATTTCATGCCTTGCATCTTCCTAAGTAAACATGAACCTAGTGAACACATCAATCGATTTAAAAGCACTAAACATTTTGATGTCAGTAAGAACCCCCAGACCAATTTAAAAAGAAAAAAATCCTTCCTGAAACGCTTATCAACCATGAAACTCTCCGCAACAAGTCAGTTCTCACGATGGTGGATGTGTGTGTGTGGTGCTGTGGTGTGTGTGCGTGGTGTGTGGTGGTGGGGCCAAGTTCACACTGAGGTGGATATAAATTAATAAACCCATTTTCAAGTGAAAATGACTTTGCTCCAGCCAAGCGTTCACAGCTCATTTTTCAAAAGTTCTCTTCACTGAATCACAGGAAACTTTCCCTGCGTTTCCAATCCCCATACTTCCCTACTATTTAGTATGCCAAAAAAAGATTTAGGATGTCCCAAAACATGCACGTCAATTGTAGTATGCTGAAAATACTTAAATGCCCCACTAACTCCAATAGCGTTTTGGAGTATTCTCTTTATTCTTGACATTTCTCAACATAACGAAAAAAAAAATCTTCTATCGATTTTTTTTTTTCTCTCTTCTCTCTGTGGCCCCTTAAACTCGTCTGTACTTTAGTATGTAGTGTAGTAAAAAAAAGAGTATGTGATTTGATTTGGAACGCAGGGTTTATGAAAAAGGCAAAATGGCTTCCTTCCTCTTTTCATCTTCCTTTCCACACACTAGAAGGACAGATGGAAAGCCTTGGTCGTCTGTTTTGTTGCTTTTTAATTTGTTTATCTGCAGCTAAAATATTCAATTATGTATCTCTCTATGACACATTTGTTCTATTTGTGTTATCAGCCCATGAACACATCATCAACAACAATAATTAAATCGTGTCCACATTTTCGGGAATTAAATTGGCAAAACAGAAAGACAAAAAAATATATATAATCTCCGGCTCTCTGTGATCACTTATTTTGTCTTTTAACAACATGGCCTGAATACAGAAACATTACATTAATTTAATTGCTTTTAAGATATTTTTTTGGGCATTTTTATGCTTTATTGATAGTGTAGAGACAGAGTTGAAATGGGGCAGAGAGGGGAGTGACATGCAGAGAACGACCACGGGCTGGAATCGAACCCGGGTCCGCTGCTGGCCGAGGCCCATGGGGGGGGGGACGCCCTACCAACTGAGCTAAGGGCGCCCCCCCAGTCATTGCTTTTTTGCTTCTGTTTTCAGGCTGAAATAATGACTAGCTTGTGGCTTGTTATCGCTACCTTGTACATGTTAGCTGAACTTGTTTTCAGGATGGTAACACATTCAGCACTTACTACATCAGCTGTCTATGTCCGTTTTTTAAAGGAGCTACGAGGAACTTTTTAAATATTTCGGAAACAGTCTCATTTTATTCCTCTGATGATCATGAATTACATGTAACAGCAAAGGAGTACCATCAGTGCAAGAATGCTATCTATGCTACCGGCCCTTAGACAGTCAGTCAAATAGCTGTTTTAGCCTGGCAGCATTTACGAGCACAGATCAACGATAAAACAAATATTAAATCATTGCCTGTGATCGTGGCAGAGTGAGCCACCGTGGAAAGAATCGGATGTGACAGTAAACCCTCTATCGTGTAGTAACAGCTTTGTCAACTACTACTACTACAAGGATGACTCTAACAGCTTAGAGTTGTTACATTTTTGTTTGTTTTTCTGGGCCAGCATTCAGAGACAAGTGGGTTTGACAAAATGGGTTCAATGTCATTCTCTCTTTTTTTACATTTATAGAATATCCCTGTTGATTTGATAAAAAAAAAAAAAAAAACACACCAGCTTAGTTTGAGCGTAAACCCCCCCAAAAAATAGACATTTTTTGAAATTTAGCAGCAGGCTTACAATTCTCTCACACTTCTTCACACCTCTCTGTAGGATTTGAAAGGGTGAGAAAGAAAGAGAGACAGAGGGAGGGAGGGAGAGACAGAGGGAGGGAGGGAGGGAGGGAGGGAGGGAGGGAGGGAGGGATGGGGAATCCTCTTTTGACTCAAACCCTGTCTGCACCGACTTTACACGCAGCGCAGACAGACATAGGAGACACACACACACACACACACACACACACACACACACACACACACACACACACACACACACACACACACACACACACACACACACACAGACAGAGATTACAAGAACACGCCAGACAAGGTGCTGATACTACGTTAATCTCTAACAGATTGTGGTTCCCGGTGCCTCCTGTGTCTGGCTGTTTCATCTGTGTGGGGCGTCCCGCTAACATGGGACCTGTTCAGATTTTAAATGAAGGTCACTCCATTCTTTCCCTGCGTTCCAATACCCATACTTCCCTACTGTTTTAGTATGCCAGAAAAAAAGATTAGGATGTCCCGAAATACATGCACGTCAAATTGTAGTATGCTGAAAATACATAAATGCCCCACTAACTCCAATAGCATTTTGGAGTATTCGTCTTTATTCTTGACATTTCTCAACATAATGAAAAAAAAAAAGAAATCTTCCTTATCTGATTTTTTTTTCCTCTCTCCGGTGGCCCTAAAACTCTTCTGTACTTTAGTATGTAGAATAGTAAAAAGAAAGAGTATGTGATTTGGAACGCAGGGATTGTGTTTTTTTTTAACCTTTATTTATACAGGTAAATCCCATTGAGACCGAAGACTTTTTCAAGGGAGACCTGTTTTCCTTTCCCTCGTTACCATTCACACACACATAGTGCACCTTTAATAACTGTTCCTGTGTACTGTAGGGGACAGAGGGGCCAGTTGGAACACAGTTGGCTTTATGTTGAAAGTTACGCAGTGCACCTTTAACGCGTAAAAGCCTTTTGAAATGTGTCCGGATAGATCCTCTACGGAGCCTTCACTCTGTTTAGGAATTTAAACTATGTGAGATTGACCTTTCCCGGTGGTCTCTGTGGGGAGACTGAACTGTGTGTGTGTGTGTGTGTGTGTGTGTGTGTGTGTGTGTGTGTGTGTGTGTGTGTGTGTGTGTGTGTGTGTGTGTGTGTGTGTGTGTGTGTGTGTGTGTGTGTGTGTGTGTGAGAGAACAGGTGCCCGAGCAAGGTTTTACAAAGATGTCGAGATAGGATTGAGAAGAGGATTGCAGGTCTGTTCATAAGGGCTAAGCCACCACACACACCAGGGGAAGGCTTGGTGAATTATCTAGATCACAATCTGGGTGTTGAGACCAGAATGTGAAGTAGAGTGCTACTAACAGGAGTCAATATTGGGCTGATACCAGTTCTGAAAGAAATTTTAAAGGTGCTCCGAGGAACTTGTGAATTGGTCTAGACAGGTGTCAGGAGGCAAGTTTGTCTGAAGGTGTGTGTGTGTGTGGAGAGAGAGATGGGGGACTTAAAGGTACTTGATGAGAACAGTGATAGCAGGGTAGCCAGCTGGGCCAGATGTGATCTGTCTTCTCCTCCTGCTCTGCGTCATCTGACCACCTGCTTTCTCACACACACACACACACACACACACACACACACACACACACACACACACACACACACACACACACACACACACACACACACACACACACACACACACAGAGGCTAGACCCTCAAGTTCAGGTTTGTAGATGCGTAGCGGCACGGCTGTCAAAATAGCCACACTGAAGTAATAAGAACAAAGTGCACAAATCAAATCAAACTTTATTGATACACTCTCCACAAATGACTTGCAGAAAATAATAACACTCAATAAAACAGAACTCCATAAACTGGGACTGAATAAAACAAGATGGAGGAAACGCTCGGATCAATAGAACTGTAAAAACTGGAAGTGATGAAACACTATCCCAAACACTTTGAAGACTGACTCAGAGCAGCTGCATTAAAATAAATATAAAAAAAAGTCAAATAAATAATAGGCTTCTGAAGCTTAAAAATGATAAAATAATCGATAAATAAATGTTAAAAAAAGTAATAATAATTATAGTAAATATGTTGTTTAAAATACAAAACGTTTTCATATGAAGTTGATAAAGATATGAAGTTGATAAAAATAAGTTTATAAAAAGGGTTAGGGCTACTGAGCTTAAAGGTGCAGTGTGTAATATGACATCATCAAGAAAGTTCTACAAAGTTCTAGAATGCAACGCTCCCTGGGTAACCCCAACCCTTTAGAATAATAACAGAAGCTACAGTGGCCTTCAAGGACAAGAACAATTCTAAATTTTAAACAATGCACCTGATGACATTCCAACTATGACACTTTCAAGATGGCGGCACTAGGCCTTGGTCCAAAATATGCAGAAATATGGACATATATGAGACCCTTTCTAAGGGGGAAAAAAATTATTCAAATATTTTTTTTCAGCTATTATGCACCAAATTAAATGTACTTATGGATATTATAATTACTTTCTACAAAATCTGCTAGGAAATAAAACCCAAAATTCTACACACTGCAGGTTTAAAATTGATAAAATAATAAATTAATAAAAGTAAAAAAAAAATAAAAAAAACAACTAATACTAATAAATATGTTTAAAATCAATAAAAAATGCCTTTAATAAAAAAAAAATAAAAAAAAAAATGAATAGATCATTAAACACACACTTCCTCATCAGATCCAATAGTGCGGTTCCTCCGGTTCCTCGTGCGGTTGCCGTGGTACCAGGAAGTGTCGGTTCTATTGTGATTTGAATGAAAAGGCGACGAGAGGTCAACAGACGCCCGGCGACAATAGAGCTCAGACCACAGAGGAACACAGAAGGTCACTGTTAGGGATGACATCACTTTCTACTCCGCAGGCATTCCACCCACGTGTGTGTGTGTGTGTCTGTGTGTGTGTGTGACAGTGTTTGTTGTGTGTTTGTGTGTGTGTGTGTGAGACAGTGAGTGTGTGTGTGTGTGTTTGTGTGAGACAGTGTGAGTGTGTGTGACAGTGTTTGTTTGTGTGTGTGTGTGAGTGTGTTTGTGTGTTGTGTGTTTCTTTCTGTGTGTGTGTGTGTGTCTGTGTGTTGTGTGTTTCTTTCTGTGTGTGTGTGTGTGTCTGTGTGTTGTGTGTTTGACAGTGTGTGTATGGTATATGCAAATGTCTTATATAAGGCAGCAATAAACCTCTGTAGATGGCAGAACATTAACATATGCGGAACACTAAGTGTGTGTGTGTGTGTGTGTGTGTGTGTGTGTGTGTGTGTGGAAGGCCTACACACAAGATAAGAAAGAAAGATACGAAATCGACACAATTTAACACGGACACTGCTGACACATTTCGTTTCAATTTCGAATACCAAATGCCTTACTCATCACTCGAGGGGCAATGCTAAGCACGAGAGCCCACAAACAACAAACCAGTCCACAGACAATTCATTTTACACACACACAAAACAACAACATAGGAATACAAATGATAGAATAAACTGTACACGTTTCAATACACAAGGATGAGAAGCAGCAGCCAGTTTATAGCTGGTCAGCAATATTCAACTCCACACACAGTTGAATATTAGAGAGTGTGTGTGTGTGTGTGGGTGTATGATTGTGTGTGTGTGTGTGTGTGTGTGTGTGTGTGTGTGTGTGCGTGTGTGTGTGTGGTTCTTGTAACTTTCTTCTCTTGATTTTATTTGCTGTTTTTTTCTTTTTCTGTTGTTGTTGTTTTTGATCTCCGTAAGGCACTTTGAGCTACTAAGTCTTCAGTATGAAAAGCGCGATACAAATAAAAATGTATTTGATGGGCTCTGGGGCGTAGTGGTGGATAGAGCGTGTACTATATTGGCTCCGGCTTTCGTTGCAGTGGTCGCGGGTTCAAATCCGACCCGTGGACCTTTACTGCAGGTCATCCCCCCCCTCTCTCTCTCTGTCTCTCTCTCTGTCTCCCCATTTCAACTCTGCACTATCCAATAAAGCTTGAAAATGCCAAAAAAATAAACTATAACATTTTTTTTTATTTGAAAGGCACAGATTACATTTAAAAACATGTACAAAATCAAAAGCAGAAGTGAATTTATTCTTTTGAGTCTGAGGTCAACTGCCTGTTTATTTTACTGTGGCTCTTCACAAGGCCACTAAGTGCTTCTGGAACCAATCAATTTGTGACTTCCCAGCGGCCAAATTGTCATAATGAAATGGCTCGTTATATTCCTGACTATTCTGTGCCAAGTGTGTGTGTGTGTGTGTGTGTGTGAGAGACAGTGTGTGTGTCATTCCTAAACATTTTGTTCCAATTGACTCCTATCCGTCCAGTCCTCTTGATGCTAATGCTTCTAGCGTCTGGCTTTAGCTTCAGATTAATCACACAGTACATTGAAGCTGAATCTCACAATGCAATGTCAATGTTTTAAATTAAGATAATATAATTATTTTAAATTTTATTTTTAATTTTTTTGTGTTTTTAACTTTCGTATGAAATGTTGCGTTTCCATGTGATTGAAATGAATACTTAAACTAAACTAAACCTCTTCCTCTGGTCAGAATAATTATTCTGCACATTTAGCTAGAAATAGAATAAAATAATAATGTTTCTGATGCACATCATGTGTATAATAGATAGATAGATAGATAGATAGATAGATAGATAGATAGCTAGATAGATATATAGATATAAAGGGAATGCCAGGAAGCTTGTTGAGCCGCGTGTGGATTCCTGCAAATTGTCTGAATGAAGAGTCTCTCATGTTTCTCTATCTCCTTTCTCATTTCTTTTCCTCTATATTTATCTCTTTCTACCTCTCTGTTATGGCGCTTTTCCATTACATAGTACCAGCTCCAGTCTACTTTACTGTGCTGTGCTGTACTCTACTCTGTGCCATATCTTTGCAAATTATGATTCTGTTGACCAATCAACGGCCTGCATTGTGTAGCCCCACCCCCATTTTTAGGACAGCTTGGTACCCTGATGAAAGGGTTACAAAAAAAAAGGAACGGTACGGTTCTGTAATGCACTGTTCTGCTCAATGTAATATGGTCCTTTTTATACTTGAAAAAAACAAGAAAACAGAAGAGATGTGAAAATATTATTTGCTTAATACATTGTGTTCAAGTTCATGGAGGTTTACGTTTCTAATCAGCATTTGCTAATATCACACAGGGACTCACTCACTCACTCACTCACTCACTCACTCACTCATCACTCACTCCACTCACTCACTCACTCACTCACTCACTCACTCTCACTCACTCACTCACTCACTCACTCACACTCACTCACTCACTCACTCACTCATCACTCACTCACTCACTCACTCACTCACTCACTCACTCACTCACTCACTCACTCACTCACTCACTCACTCTCTCACTCTCTATCTCTCTCTCTCTCCCCTCCCTCCCTCCCTCTCTCTCACTCTCTCAACACACACACCACTCACCACTCAACTCACTCACTCACTCACTCACTCACTCACTCACTCACTCACTCACTCACTCACTCACACACACACACACATGAGTACTATTCATATGGCTGGAACATTTCCCAGTAGACATGAAACGCTGTTGATTTATCCTCCTCCTGCTGCCATTATTTCTTACGTGTTTAAAAACTGCAATTGAGACGCGCTCTGTTGCCCACTAAATCCTCTCCCTCTCCTCCTCTCTCTCTCCTCTCTCTCTCTCTCTCTCTCTCTCTCTCTCTCTCCTCTCTCTCTCTCTCTCTCTCTCTCTCTCTCTCTCTCTCTCTCTCTCTCTCTCTCTCCTCTCTCTCTCTCTCTCTCTCTCTCTCTCTCTCCTCTGTGTCTGTTGCCCACTAAATGTCGCCTTGCTCAGCTATCATTCACGCTAACCAATACAGCTAAATGGACGCATTGTGCCGTAATGTACCTTTGTATTACATTGCTCCACACTCATTTGTATCGACTTGAATAGCTGTGTGTGTGTGTGTGTGTGTGTGTGTGTGTGTGTCTTCACTTTTTCTAAGGCCTGTTTGAGGGTAACGTATGTATGTTTTAAGGTTCAGGTTAGAATAAGGTTTAGCTTAGGGTGAGTGTGAGGGTTGGGATTTGGCATTTAGTTCTCTAGGTTAAGTTAATGAAAAGGGTCTCGGGAATGCATAATGTCTAGGAGTGTCCTCACAAAGATAGAAGTACAAGAATGAATGTGTGTGTGTTTGGGGTGATGTGTGTGTGTCAGTGTGTGTGTGTTTGAGGAGAAGTGGAAGGGGTGTCCTGTTGAGTTCAAGATTGAGAATAAGTTGTGTGTGTGTGTGTGTGTGTGTGTGTGTGTGTGTGTGTGTGTGTGTGTGTGTGTGTGTGTGTGTGTGTGTGTGTGTGTGTGTGTGTGTGTGTGTGTGTGTGGTGTGTGTGTGTGTGTGTGTGTGTGTGTGTGTGTGTGTGTGTGTGTGTGTGTGTGTGTGTGTGCAAGTACTTGAGGCCCATAACGTGTTAAGTGAGAGAAGGTAAAGAATAAAGATGGACCGTATTGAACATACAGTAAGTGTGTGTGTGTGTGTGCGTGTGTGTGTGTGTCTTATATGTGTGTGTGTGTGTGTGTGTGTGTGTGTGTGTGTGTGGATTATGATGATGTCGTCTCCCGGTGGGACTCTACCCCATTACAGTCCTATACAGTGTTCTAATGAGGAGCCTGTTTCCGTAGTAACCAGGTGTGAGAGCCGGCAGCCTGTAACGTCCCGCGGTGAGGAACAAAGGATGGAGAGAGAGAGAGAGGGAGAGGGAGAGAGGGAGAGAGAGAGAGAGATGAAACAAGAAAAAAAGCAAGATATCTGGTGTGAATGATCAATTTAGCAGTGTGAGTGTGTGTGTGAGAGAGTGTTTGTGTGTATGTGTGTGTGTACATGTTAATGTTTGTGCTTGAGAGGTTCCCTGTGTGTGCGTGCATGTGTCCGGTGTGTGTGTGTGTGTGTGTGCGTGCATGTGTCTGGTGTGTGTGTGTGTGCGTGTGTCCGGTGTGTGTGTTGAGGTTAGAAGACGCTGCATCTTTATAACAAGCTAAGGGTCCTGAAGAAGAATCCGTTCAAATCAATCTCAACTGACGTGCTGAGAAGAGAGAGAGCGAGGCGCGGGCCAAGCTGTTAGTATCTCAGGCAGATCGGATCATTATCAATATCTCAATACTGGGCGCCCTTAGCTCAGTTGGTAGGGCGTCCCCCCCCCATGGGCCTCGGCCAGCAGCGGACCCGGGTTCAATTCCAGCCCGCGGTCGTTCTCTGCATGTCACTCCCCTCTCTGCCCCATTTCAACTCTGTCTCTACAATATCAATAAAGCATAAAAATGCCAAAAAAATAAAAATAAAAATACAAAATTAGACAGCAAGTCTCAAATGCATTATAAAAAAAAATATAATTAAAAAAATATCTCAATACTGTGTTGGCCTTGCTTTATTTGTGTAAAAGAAACAAGCCTTATGTCTCCTATGTAATGGAAATGTAAGGTTGAATGTTAGTTACCAGTTTACAGAGTCTAGGCTGTGTATTGACACCAGATTTTCTCACCATTACTACTCATTCTACTCTAGCTATTGTGTATCTCTTCTCTCTCCACACACACACACACACACACACACACACACACACACACACACACACACACACACACACACACACACAACCACTCTATGTGCATATGACAATAAACACTTTGAATCTTTGTTGATGTATTTTCATATCGATTTCTTCATATATATATGTCTTCCCTCAGAACACACTCACTCACTCACTCACTCACTCACTCACTCACTCACTCACTACACTCACTCACTCACTCACTCTCACTCACTCTTTCACTCACTCACTCACTCTCTCTCCTCCCCCCCCCCCCACCCACACACACACATTGTATTTTCCTATTGATTAATTCTTCATATATATATCTATATTTCTTCTCAGATCTCATCCACTGCACCAATGAGATGAACGTGAGCATCCCGCAGCTGGCCGACACGCTGTTTGAGCGCACGGCCAACTCCAGCTGGGTCGTGGTGTTCAAAGCTCTGATCGCCACGCACCACCTCATGATGTACGGCAACGAGGTAGGGACCAGAAGACACACACAGAGTAACACACACGGTAACACACACACACACATGCACAGAGTAACATGCAAACACACACACACATACACACACACACACACACACACACAGCAACGAGGTAGGGACCAGAGCACACACACACACACAGAGTAACACACACACACACACACACACACACACAGTAAGGCACACAGACAGACAGACAGACAGACAGACAGACAGACAGACACGCACCACCTGATGATGTACGGCAACGAGGTAGGGGCAGAGCACACACACACACACACACACAGCAACGAGGTAGGGGCAGAGCACACACAGACAGACACACACACACACACACACACAGTAACACATGCACACACACACACACACACACACACACACACACACACACACACACGGTAACACACACAGACATGCATACGTACAAACAGACACACACACCACCTCATGATGTACGGCAACGAGGTAGGGACCAGAGCACACACACACACACACACACACACACACACAGAGATAGACATGCACACGCACACGCACACACAGAGTAACACACATACACACACACACACACAGAGTAACACACACACAGACACAGACACACACACACACACACACACACACACACACAGACAGACCCTCCAGGGCCGTCGATGGAGGCCACATCAATAAGTCATATTCTTACTCAAGTCTGTCTCGCCCACATGATCATAAAACCACACACACACACACACACACACACACACACACACACACACACACACACACACACACACACACACACACCACACACACACACGGACGGGATCAATGACTAATGCATATGTAGCTACTACTGATAACGTACATGTTGGACACATGGACTGAATAATGGAAATAGCCGCGAAAACAGGGTGCAACGGGGAAATGAATTATATCTCAGTCACACACACACACACACACACACACACACACACACACACACACACACACACACACACACACACACACACACACACACACACACACAGAAAGAAAAAACACAATTAAAAAGAGCTTTGAAGAATCACACAGTCTCTCTTTGGATTCTAACAGACGTTCATATTAAGACACTATAATTGTGCAGCTCGGTTATAACCAATCTCCCGCATGCTATTTTGGAGAACTTCTCGGATTTGTATTAATTGTGATTTTTTTTTTTGACAAGATATTCGACTATTTTGCACGAAGAGGAATTATCAAACCCCCAACGTCAGCAAAAAAATAACTGAGGAGACATTAATTGAAAGAGAGTTTTAGTTTCAATTATTTTTGTATTTTTTTTATTTCTATACAGATAGAACGTGCATCGTTTTTTTTTTATTTTTTTATTTTTTTTAAATCAAATCAGTTTTATTTGTATCGCCCAATATCACAAATAGACATTTGCCTCAGTGGGCTTTACATTCCATACAGTATGACACCCTCTGCCCTTAGACCCTTATGGCTCGGCTGAGAAAAAACTCCCAGTAAAAAGTAAAAACCCTTTATCGGGATAAAAAAATTGAGAAATCTCAGGGAGAGTCGACAGAGTAAGGGATCCCTCTCCCAGGACGGACATACTGCAATAGATGTCATAAGTAGAGAAAATCACAAAAGTTTTCGAATCATTGACCAGATGTTTACATGGTCATACTGAAGTAAAATATGAATAGTGTGGATGCAGGAGGGCTTTATTTTTTTTTTTTAGTTTTTTTAACCTTTATTTCTACAGGTAAATCCCATTGAGACCGAAGACTCTTTTACAAGGGAGACCTGTTTTCCTTTCCCACGTTACCATTCACACACCGATAGCAGGCTAACTATCGACATTCACATATATACAGTTATCTATACATATACAACATGCATAGTATAGTGGGGTTTCCTTTTTCAAATACACCATTGTTGCTTGCATTTCCATTTACTCTGTTTGCTGACTTTTAATAATTCATAGCTCAACATGTAGAGACACCAGTTCATTGATATGCACATGGACTGAGGCCATTGGGTGCTTGTTAGGCTCTGCTATGTTTCAATGTATATTTCATGAAAACAGCACAGTACACTGCATTGTTCTGACATGTTTTCTGTAATATTACCATAACATGTATGATCCCTGGACCCTTTGAAGTAGTGTGTATATTGTGTTTTATTATGCAGTATTATTACTTTATGGCATGTAGTAAATTTTAGTTTTTTATTTAGTACCATATTAATTTCCAAATATGCAGTTTTAGTATGCAAATGTGCAGTGAATTAATTCCGGAATTGTTTGACGATTATTCACTGTGATAGCTTAGCTTAGTTTAGCGTTCAGATTTACTTATATTCTCATTTTATGAATTAAACATACAATGTGAGGCATGCTAATGAGTTAGCTTTGTGTGTGTGTGGTTTCAGGTTGATTTTATTACCTTTTATACACAGCCTGATTAAATCTGTTTTTTTTTCTCTAAGGGAAGCTAACCGGTTGCTAACAGTAGCTTCGTATTAACCCTACAGTCAAGGGTGGCTTTAATTTGCTCATTCTAACTCTTTCAAACTATTCCTTTAAAAAAAATATTTTCGTAAAACCGATTGTTTCTGACACCTTTTAATCAAAATCCAGCTTTACTTGAGTGTTATATGCTAATGTGAGCAGTAGACATTATCTATTCAAAAATGTCTAATCCTAAATCCTAATACAAATCTTGTCCTTAGTAAAAAAAAAAAAAAATATTTTTTTTTATTAACGATCACTTCTATAATACTCTTTGTCCACCCACAGAAATCAAAACGCATCCGCAAACGGCCACACCCTGCGCCACATTCCATTCAGATTCCTTCTGAGTAGGGAAGCGTGCGTTACTTCCTCTTTGTTGTATTGACATTACGTAACGTTTCCTTCTGTTGGTTCCTGGTTCATTACGTAAATCTAAACTTCCTCTGAAAAGAGCAAGAATTGGGTGTGAGATCTTTGTGTTTTGGCGAACCAAACAAACAAAGCCTCGAAACTCACTGAAACCCACACGGTTGCCTGTCTACAACAGTTTGTGTTCATTCTTGCACACCCTAGTTTGGACAAAAGCGGTAGTGTTTTTTTTTATTACGCCTGCTGTAGTTCCTGGCTACCGGCTGTGTGTGTGTGTGTGTGTGTGTGTGTGTGTGTGTGTGTGTGTCTGTGTCTGCTTTTCTGTGTGTGTGTGTGTGTGTGTGTGTGTCTGTGTCTGTCTGCTTTTCTCTGTGTGTTTTTCTCTGTCTGTGTGTGTGTGTAGTGTGTGTGTGTCTGTCTGTGTCTGCTTCTCTTGTGTGTGTGTGTGTACTCATCAGGCTCCATTCATCAGGCCTGTCGGTCGGTGGTTGCTGACTGAGGCTCCGCGGCCAGGTGTCCCGTCCCATCCATTACAGTCACGGCCCAGAGAGAAATCTGCCCGTAAGTTAGAACCCACAGACCCACAGCATTGGGGTCAATAGAATAGACTGAACATTCCTTTACACATCAACACACAGTGACCGGCTACAGCTTGGCTTGGCCTCGCTGCTGAAGGCTCTATCCATCTATCTATCTATCTATCTATCTGTCTATCTGTCTATCTGTCTGTCTAAACCATCTATCCATCTATCCATCTATCTATCTATCTATCTATAGCCTTATTTGTTATAATTTTGATTATTATAGCTAACAGCTTATGAAAACCCCAAATTCAAAATCTCTGAAAATTTGAATATTACATGAAATCAATAAAGAAGGGATTTTAAATACAGAAATGCCTCTATAACGTATGATCATGCATATGTACTCAGTACTTGGTTTGGGCCCCTTTTGCATGAATTCTTGCCTCAATTCCAATTCATTTTCCATGATATTCTAATAATACGAGTATCACCTGTAATATCTGAACATATTCAAATTGAGTCTGGCTGTCGGTACAAAGCAGACCCCCTTTTTAACCGCTGCCTAATTCCTATTTTATTCTGCTGTGTCCTGTTATATGGTCCGATGCTTTCAAATCCAATGTAGGGCTTTACCGTTCAGAGCAAATAGCAGGTGTATAAAGTTCTAATCTCTCTCCTTTTACCTCGGCTGCCATATTTGTTAAAGGGTTTGAGATCATAGTTAAAGTAATGGGCAGTGTGTGTGTGTGTGTGTGTGTGTGTGTGTGTGTGTGTGTGGGTCTGTGTGTGTGTGTGGGTCTCTGTGTGTGTGTGTGTGTGTGTGACAGTATTGATACCCATTCAGTCCTTCATTTCCTGTTTTTTCCTCTTGCCAAGAACCAGTCCTGGCTCTCTCCCAGTGAATCTCGCTCTCGAGTGTCGGTCAATATCTCTGAACATGATTTCACTTTTGTCCTGCTGGTACAAAGCCACTTTAACAGAACACCTCAAATAAAACACCACTGCAGGACCTGGAGTTGACACAGCACTAGTTCTACTTCTGGGTGTTCGGGACAGTGAAGTGTGTAGGGCGGTTCGGTCGTCACTGGGTTGCAGGGTTGGTGGTTCGATCCCCGTCTCCCCGCCACATGTCAATGTGTCCCTGGGCAAAGAGACACTGAACCCTGAATTGCTCCCGATAGTTAGCTTGCATCGTAGCTTGCATGGTAGCTGCTGCTGCTATCGGTGTATGAATGTGTGTGTGATTGGGTGAATGTGTACAAAACAATGCTTTTGAGTCTTTGAAAAACCAGGGAAAAGCGTTATATAAGTGTAGTCAACATAAGTTGGCAGAGAGGCTAGCTTCAGAGTTTCTAGTACACAGTATGGAACAGAATGGAGTTCAATTGTTGTTTCTAAGTATAGAAAAAAAGAAGTGAAGTATTGAGAAAAAAAGAGTATAGAATTTGAAATGATAAATTGTATGAAGCCTTTACCCTACATTCCGGGGCGGGCACTGATCTTAGCTCAATATCGCATCTAACCAGCAATGACTGGAATGTGATGATATGCTTAGTCCTGTCTCCTTGTCTAGCCATTGTTATCATTAATCAGCGTGCGCCTCTGTTTCCTCGCCTTTGTATGACAGGCCAAAATGTACCAAAAACAACCCTGCAGGAAACCCCCTAAACAATGGCTTGGAGAGTTACTAAATCAAGCACTCACCTCCAGCCTCACTACGCCTATCCCTTCCCCCACAAACGGAGCTCCTTCCCTGGGTAGGACGACTCAAAATGCTGGGTCTATCTCCTGGAAGTATTATGGATTCTTCGACCATCTTAGTAGGTTATAGGAAGATAGAGGGGAAGTGAGGACGCAGGGTTGAAAAGAGGAAGGTCAATTTGTTCACAGGATTACGAGAATAGTGGGAGGGTTTTGTCGATGGCCGTACTAGAGGGAGGAATGCAGACGAATAGAGGTCTAGGTTATTTTTACAATCAAATTTTTTTTGAAAGGCTAAAAGCACTTCTTCAGTTGGAACAGCCTACAACATCAAATTAAAATAAATACACTCATAACTGTTAACCAATTTAAAGTTATTATTTTGAATCAGCCCCACTCCACTTGTAACTGTTTTAATTAGGCTATTGTTCTGCTTTATTCAATTGATCTGAATGTTTTAGTTGTTGTTGTCTCTTTGTAAAGCTTGTTGTGTATTCTCATTGTATATTGTGTATCTGTAATTGTCTCGACGTCATTGTAAAGGAGGGTAACCCTCAATTGATCTTTCGAGGTTAATAAAGGAAAATTAATGAATGAAATGAAATATTAAGAAACCCAATCCACCTGAAATATTTTTCTTCAGAGCATTTCTTGCAACTGATTTTCCGAGACTCATTCATAAGAATCTTTCATGTGACAAGATATGTGGTGGTTATTCGCTGTTTGATTTTGGTTTCACTGTTCAACCGCTATTAAACTAAATCCTACAATATAATGAGAGGTTCAATTAAAATTTCCATAACAGGCATTGAAGACTGATTCTTGCCAACAAAAACATAATTTTAGCCGCCCTACATAGTCTTTAGTCTACTCTAGTTTTTCTTCAGTATACTGCGACTATACGAGGAATGTCACAGCCCCAAAGAATTGCCAGACCCACAAAGTAGAGTTACTGTAGCAAGGAGCTGTGAAAATCCCTCGGCGAGAATTTGGTTTTCAAGGACATCTGGGTCCTTTCGAAATATCATCATCATCATCATCCCCCTTTCTGTGTAGGATGGGGTAGTTGTGTGAGTGTCTGGGGGGGGGGGGGAAGTTTCAGTCAGATTGATTGATCAAGTGAAAATGGAATATGTATAGAAAGCTGTTGCTATGTACGTCAGAACTAAATGCAGGGATAGGATGGGGTGTATTGAAAAAACGCAAGGGTGCAGAGAGAGAGAGAGAGAGGGAGAGGGAGAGGGGGAGAAGGGGAGAGAGACAGAGAGAGAGGGAGAGGGAGAAGGAGAGAGAGAGGAGGGAGAGGGAGGGAGAGGAGAGGAGGGAGAAGGGGGAGGGAGAGGGAGGGAGAGAGAGAGAGAGAGAGAGGGCACGAGCGTAGACATATTGTAAGAGTCATTAAGGACATGAGAGGAGACTGGGAACAGTCTGGCGAGGACACCGGCGAAAGTGCTGACGGTGGCAGGACGTGTGTGTGTGTGTGTGTGTGTGTGTGTGTGTGTGTGTGTGTGTGTGTGTGTGTGGTGTGATGGAAAGAGATCAAGGGAGGGAGGGAGGAAACAGTAGGTGTGTGTGTGTGTGTGTGTGTTAGACAACAGCATATGTGTTTTTTTTCTATATACAGCTGCTGTGTAAAGTTGCAGTGCGAGGCGTCGTTTACCCAGCGACCCGCCTCGCTCGCCCCGCCACTGTCCCAGATACGAGACGGGCCATTTGTTTCAGAGCAGTGACGTCATAGGAGCACTCTCATCACTCAGAGAGAGAGGGAGGAGGACACAGGCAGAGATTTTAAAGTGTGTGTGTGTGTGTGTGTGTCTGCAAGGCTGAAGGCCGTCATGAAGGACAGTAGTTGAAGAAAAAGACGAGGAAAGGAAAAAAAGAGGGGATGGAGACGGAAGGAGAGAAGTTTTGGTGTGTGTGGGTGTTTGTGTGTGTGTGTGTGTGTGTGAGTTGTGTGTAGATCTGCTGACTCGAGCAACACTGTGTCAGAGGGAGCGGGGACAAGGAGGATGTTATTTGTGTGTGTGTGTGTGTGTGAGGTCACCCTGACTGTAATAGGGGTCACTAGTGATAATCTAAAGAGCTTGGATGACACACACACACACACACACACGCACACACACACACACACAGGAAAGTCATCACATGTGCTTCCTATCAGCTGCTGGTGCTGTGGTGGACGAGATTTAATATGATGAGTGTACAGTACAGGCAGATTGCATTGCGGTGTGTGTGTCTGACTCTGTGTGTGAGTCTCTCTCTCTCTCTCTCTCTCTCTCTCTCTCTGTGTGTGTGAGTCTCTCTCTCTCTTTCTCTCTCTGTGTGTGTGTGTGTGTGTGTGTTGTGTGTCTGTGTGTGTGTCTGACTCTGTGTGAGTCTGTGTCTGACTCTGTGTGTGTGTCTCTGTGTGTGTGTGTGTGTGTGTTCAAGGTGGACTGCTGCTAATCTCAGACACCCTAGCACTCTATCTAAACTCCAGGGTGGCCCGCGATGAGCTGAAATGCTCACGGTCCCTCAAGAAGATAAGCAAGTTTTTCCTACCCAAGTAAATTGGCTGCATCTGTGTGATCAATGATGTGTGTGTTGTCTGTCTGTGTGTTGTGTGTGTGTGTGTGTGTGTGTGTGTGTGTGTGTGTGTGTGTGTGTGTGTAACGGTCCTATTCGGCCCAGCCATCCAAAATCGTCACAGGGGGTGCCACTAGCTCAATATAGATCCTCCCAGTCAGGAATATATCTGCATTTGTTTTTGTTACTTTTTTGATGCTGCGGTTTATTGAATTTTGGAGAATCTTGAGACATTTGGCCCGATGCCTGAGTCACGCTTATAGTGAAGTTAAAGGTGCTACGAGGAACTTTTAGATATTTCTGAAACAGTCTCATTTCTCCTCTGATGATCATAGATGACATGTAACAGCAAACGAGACCATCAGTGCAAAGAATGCTTTTTTTTTTATATAGTTTTTCTCAATGCCTTTGTCATGGGTATACGCTCACCCAGGAACAACAGCTGGCGTAGTACAAACACTACCGCTTTTGTCCAAAGGGGGCGCTAGAATGAACACCAAAGGAAAGTTCCACGGAGCACCTTTTTAATATAGTTATATATTTTATGAAATCCACAATGCGTTTTCATACCATACCTTTTATCATGTGTGGGAGGAGAGTGTCTGGCTGTGTTTTGAGTGAACTATTCTATCCTCTTAATGTTCCATGAAATTGTGAAAAAGCCCACGTCCGTCCCCCCACCCCCCCCCCCCCCCCCCTCCCGTAAAAGCTTCTGGCTCTTGCTGGGCCTAAAAACTGAATAACACCTACAACAATTCTTATCTACATTTTTCCACCTTTTTATTTTACTGTTATGGTAAATGGTAAATGGGCTTGACTTATATAGCGCTTTTTAGCCGATTTTCTCAGCCCCAAAGCGCTTTACATTTCTTACCACATTCACCATTTACACACACACACACACATACACCGATGGCAGTTATGAGGTTATCTTGTTTAATGCTCTTCTCATGCTAACTCTTAAAGCCCTGTGAAAAGTCGATTTTTGCTACTTCAGCTAGTCCTTCTTCAAATGCCAGGGTTTAATTAGTTGTAATTAGATAACTGGTTGCCACCCCTCGATACAATGGCACTTAACAACATTATAATTACCTCTTTCACTTCGTTTGATTTCGCATTAACAGTGATAAAAAGTAATAGACTTCCATTTATTTCCAAGTTTATTAAAGAAACTAAATAACAAATTGGTTGTTTTGTGTGTGTCTTCAGATTCAGATTAGCACCAAAATTTTAGTCACAATACTTTTTAGAAAATATATATTTTGTGGAGCAACAAAGGGATGTGGCTCAGGTGTAGAGCGGTCGGCGATGATCAAAGTTGAGGTTCGTCCTGCCTGCCACCGTGTCATGTTGTGTGTCTGGCAGACATTCTCAACTGCTGTGTGAATTCGATAGAAGCTGCTATCGGTGTATGAATTGTGGTGAATGGGAACGTGGGAAAGGAAACAGGTCTCCCTTGAAAAGAGTCTTCGGTCTCAATGGATTTACTGATAATAAGGTTAAAAAAAACTAAGGACCTGTACTTTTCTCACTTATTTAACAAATTCAGAATTTGTAATTAGGAGCAAAACATGCTCATTGGCTGAATCTCATAAAAAAAGTTTTTACAGTTAAGGTTATGTTTAGCCCTTCTACTAAGTCTTAAGCTAGCTAGACCATCGTACTTCATTTCATTTGTACAGAAGGTCTGGAATCGCTCAATTGACAAACGTTAACTTCACTTGAAGGGCGGGTGTCTGTTGAAGTTTAAAACTATTGGATCT
>CM047527.1:16714997-16724997 GCA_026122265.1 Ammodytes dubius
CTGTATAAGGCCGAGGGAGTAACACAACCTAACGCAGGCTTTCCTCAGATGGACTTTTTTGATGCTGATAAAATGCACACACACACACACAAACTCACTCTCGCGCACACGCACGCACACACGCACTCACTCACTCACTCACTCACTCACTCACTCACTCACTCACTACACTCACTCACTCACTCACTCACTCACTCACTCACTCACTCACTCTCACTCACTCACTCACTCACTCACTCACTCACTCACACACTCACTCACTCACTCACTCACTCACTCACTCACTCACACTCACTCACTCACTCACTTATGAGCCTCTCTTTATCCGTGGCCATCTTGTCTGAGTTTCTCTGTCTTGACCTTCGAGTTATTTTTTTCTTCTTCTAGTGCTTAAGTCACCACATTATTCTCAATTTGTAACACTTGAATTCCTTTGCCCTAGAACTTGAACTCATTTTTGTCAAGATGCTCTCATCACCTTACCTCCTTACTCTGATTAATAAAACACATATTAAAAGCTTACCTATTATGCAAAGCACACGTTTTTAAATTGTTTTTTTTTTAACATTAATATGGGTCTTAAGACTCCCAAACTATGAGAAAAAAACAACCCTCTCTTTTTGATCAGAGCAGACTGGGCTTTTTGAAAGGCGAAAAAGAGGAGACTCAGCAATGGCACTGTGATGTACATATAAAAGTTTGTTTTGGATACTGCACAAAACAGTTAGCCTGGTGCTACCAGACCATCGTACTTCATTTCATTTGTACAGAAGGTCTGGAATCGCTCAATTGACAAACGTTAACTCACTCACTCCAATCCTTCATGCCTTTTTAAACAGTCCCAGAGCATCTTGGAAACGTGTCAGAGCAGCCGAATCTAATACACACGCCCGCGAGCATATTTGTTCTCACTAACACACACACACACACACACACACACACACACACACACACACACACACACACACACACACACACACACACACACACACACACACACACACACACACACACACACACACACACACACACACACACACACACACACACACACACACACACACACACACACACACACAGATTCTTAGATGCTCCAAGCGGCCAATAAAGTCCTTGCTGCTGGGTCCTTGCCAGATCGGGAATTGGCAAACGGGCAAATCTCAGGATTGTTTTAAATCGGTTGGACGGAGAAAGCCTTAACGTTAAGATGCTTTTGTTGAAGCCTGGGGCCTGAGTTTCACAAAACTATGGAGGATAGCCAAGACTTATTCCTCTGCTGTCTCTTAACTCAGACACTCTCTCTCTCTCTCTCTCTCTCTCTCTCTGTCTCTCTCTCTCTCTCTCTCTCTCTCTGTCTCTCTCTCTCTCTCTCTCTATATCTGTCTCTCTCTCTCTCTCTCTCTCTCAGTCTCTTTCTCTCTGTCTCTCTCTCTCTCTCTCTGTGTCTCCCCGTCTCTCTCTCTCTCTCTCTCTCTCTCTCTCCTCTCTCTCTCTCCTCTCTCTCTCTCTCTCTCTCTCTCTCTCTCTCATACGATAACAGATATGTACAAGAGGGAACAAAATGCAAGTTCAAATCTATAGTCTTCAGAGACACAGTCCATGGCAAGTGTTTGAGTTTGTGTCTGGTCTCTCTACTGGGCCTGTTGGGGACTTCTTGGCAACAATATCTCTAGAAATGTTACTGCAAGTCACGAGTATAGTTGAAAAGTTTATAGCAAAAACAATTCTGACTAAATCAAGAGAAATTGACAAAAAGGTTTTTAATTCTGTTATTCTATAGTAATTCTCATAATTTCTTGCACCTACAGATACATATAGAAAGCCGTTAAGAAGATACATTTACTCAAACAGTTCAGGGCTGACGAAAGAATAAAGTATATTGCGCGTGTGAATGCTATTTATGAGGAGCAAATGGAGAATCTTTTTACATTTTAACTTTCTACTTTTTACAATGAAATGGTATTTAGCCGCTGATGTCGCTATCGTAATGAGCTAAGGCTTTAACATGTGATCTTTAAAATTGGCAGAACTGCATTAGAAAAACATCCCAACTTTAAAGGTGCTCTGAGGAACTTTCAGTTTTAGTGATTCTTGCACCTCCTTTTGGACAAAAGCGGTAGTGTTTTTACTACGCTGTGTTTTTACTGTTGTTCCTGGGTGAGCGTATACCCATGACAAAGGCATTAAGAAAAACTATATATACATAGCATTATCAAAGTCAAAATTATTTCTATAGCACGTTTAAAAACAGCATCAGTTGACCAAAGTGCTGCACAAGATACAATACAAACTAACTTATAAGATACATGAGAAAAAAGTCAGGAGTGTCAAAGTCTCAACTTGTGGCCAATGCAACAAGAGTGAGTCTTCAGCAACGTATTAAACTGGTCAACTTTACAAGGATCCAGGTTCTATTCATTCACACACAGTCACACAGTCAAGATCCTTCAATAACAAATGCTGAGACACTGTTTGAACAAGGTTAGGCAATAGGCGTAGCTAACAATGACAGAACTCTTTCACTTTTCAGTTTAGTGGCATTAGCTGAAGGTTGAGCTAGCACACTCTCTGGCGTAGATGTGTATTTCCAAGTCCTTAGAGAAAATTGTCGTCTCTTTCACATTATGTACACAATGCAGTTCTTCTACTTAGCCCAAGGTCTTTGAAGTCCTAGAATTCAAAGGATATATTTTAATAATACAGATTGCATTTGTACTGCTGAGACCATAGCGGCTTGCTTTTGTTTTTTTTGCACACATTTGGGGCGACAGCTTCATTCGACAGTACTGCCCTGACATCTTTTAAAGGTGCTCCGAGGTACTTTCAGATTGTGTTCATTCGTGCGCCCCCTTTAGGACAAAAGCGGTAGTGGTTTTACTACGGCAGCTGTAGTTCCTGGGTGAGCGTATACCCCATGACAAAGGCATTAAGAAAAACTATATACAAATAGCATTCTTTGCACTGATGGTCTCGTTTTGCTGTTACATGTCATTTATTAACGTCAGAGAAAAAATTAGACTGTTTCAGAAATATTTAAAAATTCCTCGTAGCACCTTTTACTATGAGTCAAATCTTGTTCAAAGTGGGAATATATTTGTAATGCAAGTCCATAAGGTGTGTGTGTGTGTGTGTGTGTGTGTGTGTGTGTGTGTCCATTTTATCTTAGGTCTGAATACGCTCCGAATCTCCAGCACCAGCCAGAGAAATCTGGGCCTGAGAAAGTGAATAAGCAGAGCTCTCTCTCTCTCTCACTCTCTCTCTCTCTCTCTCTCTCTCTCTCTCTGTCTCTCTCTCTCTCTCTCTCTCTCTCTCTCTCTCTCTCTCCCCTCTCTCTCTCTCTCTCTCTTCTCTCTCTCTCCATTTATTAATATCTCAACATGGAGTCCTCTCAGGCTAAGTGAAAAAAAAAAAACTCTCGAAAGCAAAAGGGGAATATGATTTTCCGGTTCCGTTCAGTTAGTGGAAAACTGTACTGTACTACAGAGGTAAATGTTTGTATGTTTGCATAAAAAAGAAAATTCAATAAAAATCGTTTATGGGAAGAAAAAAAAAGAAATCGGTTAATCTTAGCCTGAGAAAAGAGTGTTTCATAGTATGGAATGACTTGATTTGTAGCTTTCTTCCTTGAGACTAGCTTCAAATTTGATCTGTAAACCCAAATCTGCAAACATCCTTCTTATTATGTCGTTTGGGGAGTTAGTTGCACAATAGTTGATCGGCAGTTCTCTCCGCGGGACATTCTATAAATGACTGTTGCCGTGGAGACTGTTTGATACGTCCACACAGTCCTGTCAAAACATTCTAGACAGTTTTTTTTCTTTTTTATAAGTTTTATAATATTCATGAACATTTATTTTTAATACGATTTTTGTGAAAAGCTTATTGAGACACACCCAACTTAGATATCTTATACTGATTTAGACTATTCAAACCAAGTTTTCCAGTCGGCTTTTAACATTGTTCATGTTGCTAGATAGACAGACAGACAGACAGACACACAGACACACAGACACACAGACAGACACACAGACACACAGACAGACACACAGACAGACCAAGTTTTCAGTGGGCTTAAACATTGTCCATGTTGCTAGATAGATCGACAGACAGAGACAGACAGACACACAGACACACGGACAGACGGACACACAGACACACAGACAGACAGACACACAGACAGACAGACACACACACAGACAAACACACAGACAGACAGACAGACAGGCAGACAAACACACAGACAGACACACAGACAGACAAGTTATCCAGTGGGCTTTAACACTGTTCATGTGGCTATTACATAATACTTTATTACATGGCCCTGCTGCCTGTCTTTCTCCTCCTTCTTCCTAAAGGTTTAATTAAGTCTTTTTCTGACTTGCCTCCCTCTTGCCACTTGTCCTCCGTTGTCAGCTCTCTGCGAAACACTCCACTGGAGTCCTTATAAATGACTATAGGGAATAAGGGGAGGGAGGGAGAGAGAGAGGAGGAGAGGGAGAAGGGAGAGGAGAGCGAGATGGAGAGAGAGAGAGACTAATGAGATGGAGAGAGAGAGACTAAATGAGATGGAGAGAGAGAGAGAGACTAACTAATGAGATGGAGAGAGAGAGAGAGACATGAGATGAGAGAGAGAGAGAGAGATGAGAGAGATGAGAGAGAGAGAGAGAGAGAGAGAGAGAGAGAGAGAGAGAGAGAGAGAGAGAGAGAGAGAGAGAGAGAGAGAGAGAGAGAGAGAGAGAGAGAGAGAGAGAGAGAGAGAGAGAGAGAGAGAGAGAGAGAGAGAGAGAGGAGAGAGAGAGAGAGAGAGAGAGGAGAGAGAGAGAGAGAGAGAGAAGAGAGAGAGAGGAGAGAGAGAGAGAGAGAGAGAGAGAGAGAGAGGAGAGAGAGAGAGAGAGAGAGAGAGAGAGAGAGAGAGAGGAAAAGTTAATTTGTAAGCGTGGTGGTTTCGAGGCTGAGGCAATGCAAAGTGGCTGAGGTTAAACCAACTAACACAGCAGGGGGAAGCAGTTGAAGAGACACAGCTTTTTTTAATCCTGATTTCACGCTGGTGTCTGTAGAACAAGGAGACTGAATCTCTATTTGAACCTGTTCGAACCTCCCTCCTCCAGCAAGGCAAACAGACAAGCTACCAGACTAGACAGTTTACCAGCTGAGACCGTAAAAAAAAAATCAAATTCAAATCATCACAGTTGCGTATGAGCATCTCTGACAGATTAAGTGCTTGAGACAAAGCAGAGCGTGGCTGTGTGCTGCATTTTAATACAGACTTTAACTTCACACGTCTGAGATGATTCATTTTATTACTGGTTATTGGTCGTTTGCTAATAGGCTAAAGAGCTTCTGCCATCTGTCAGGCAGTGTGTATGAGTGTTATCTTTTTCACTGATTTAAAAGGTGCTACGAGGAACTTTTTAATCTTTCTGAAACAGTCTAATTCATCCTTTGATGATCATAAATGACATGTAGCTGCAACCGAGACCCATCAGTGCGAATAATGCTATTTGTATATAGTTTTTCTTAATGGCTTTATCATGGGTATATGCTCACCCAGGAACTACAGCTGGTGTAGTAAAAACACTACCGCTTTTGTCCAAAGGGGGCGCAAGAAATAACCCAAACCTAAAGTTCCTCGTAGCACCTTTTTAAAATAGGAGATGGGAGCCGTTTCTAAAGGGTCATGCAAGTCCAAGTTATCACCACAAACCCTTAAAGCTGCAGTGTGTAGAATTTTGGGTTTTATTTCCTAGCAGATTTTGTAGAAAGTAATTATAATATCCATAAGTACATTTAATTTAGTGCATAGTAGCTGAATTTTTTTTTTTTTAATTATTATTTTTTCCCTTAGAAAGGGTCTCGTATATGTCCATATTTCTGCATATTTTGGACCAAGGCCTAGTGCCGCCATCTTGAAAGTGTCATAGTTGGAATGTCATCAGGTGCATTGTTTAAAATGTTGAATTGTTCTTGTCCTTGAAGGCCACTGTAGCTTCTGTTATTATTCAAAAGGGTTGGGGTCACCCAGGGAGTGTTGCATTCTAGAACTTTGTAGAACTTTCTTGATGATGTCATATTACACACTGCACCTTTAAGCTGAGCATGCGTTTCTTTTTAATCAATACTAGCTTTCACACTTGATAGAGTTGCACAGTGACACGCAATATCTTTCTGTCTGTTGCTGCTGGGTGCTGATAACTTCCACTGGGGTCGTTTAGGGTGAAGCATTGTCCGTAAATTCACAAGCAATCAGATATATCCAACCGCCAAACCTTTTTATAGTCTAGAAAACCTACTTGTAACTTCAATAAGTCTTATATCCAAACGAAGGCTTATCCAAATTTGAAGTATTTCGAAAAACACAGAAATTTGTCACTGTCAGCTTTCAGGCAGGGTTATCTGATATTCAAAAAATGTAATACATTGACAATATATTTGTTTATGTTTTATTTTTTTATCTATACATTCACACTAGACACATACATCAACATGGCACAATAAAATAACACATACCATGTGACAGAAACAAACAAAATACAGCCTAGTGCCGCCATCTTGAAAGTGTCATAGTTGGAATGTCATCAGGTGCATTGTTTAAAATTTAGAATTGTTCTTGTCCTTGAAGGCCACTGTAGCTTCTGTTATTATTCGAAAAGGGTTGGGGTTACCCAGGGAGCGTTGCATTCTAGAACTTTGTAGAAATTTCTTGATGATGTCATATTACACACTGCACCTTTAAAACTTGACCGCGCATTAACCCTCTTTTACTTTTCTCTCTGTTTTTATCTCAGCGTTTGATCCAGTACTTGGCCTCGAGAAACACTCTGTTTAACCTGAACAACTTCTTGGATAAGGGCGCCCTGCAAGGTAAGGCTCAGACAGACTCGTTTAAGAAAGTCCAGAAAGAAAATGATACAAATCTTGGTGCTTGGTTGGGTTTTTAATTTGCTTTTAAAAGAACCAGATGGGCCAGATATCCCTTTCAAGGACACTAGAGAGTTTTTTTTTATTAAAGGCGCAGTGTGTAGATTTTATCGGCACTTTTTCAAAACAGACTTGGTAGAAATGGAAAACAATATTCATAAGTGTGTCACAATTAGTGTTTAAACGCTTGAAATGAAAGTTATGGTTTCAGTTTATTCCTTTTAGAATGAGCCTTTTATATCTGCATATACCGCCATGTTTCTACAGTAGCAAAGAATGGACAAACTTAATGGCCATATGCGTTTTATATATAGTGGTTGTCCTGGGGAAATGCACCTATTGGAAGACCAAGATGAAGAAGTACTATAGAATAAATAACTAAATACATCTTCACTTCATCACTTGACATTGTGGAAAGACTTGAGGCAGTGGTGGATGATGCCATCTTTTAGTAACTAGCTCCTTGTCCTTGAAAACCACCGTAGCTTCTGTTATTATTTGAAAGGATGGGGTTACCCAGGGAGCATGGCATTCTAGAACTTTCACCACTACATTCCAGAAAATATTCAGATATTACACACTGCTCCTGGTTGATAACTTGATTGAAATGCATTTGACGCAGTGCATTATATATATACAGGCAAGGCAAGTTTATTTCTATAGCACAATTCAGACCCAAGGCCGTTCAAAGTGCTTTACAGGGGCAAGATTAAAGCACATCAAGTATAGAATACACACATTAGAAAAGCAAATGAGAAATAAAACATTAAATTAAAAGAAATAAAACATTTAAATGAAATAAAAATACAAGTTACAGAATAATAAATATACAGACAGGTTGATCGGACAGAATGTTAGACAGATAATTTGCAGTCGTGTCTCTCTCTCTCTCTCTCTCTCTCTCTCTCTCTCTCTCTCTCCTCTCTCTCTCTCTCTCTCTCTCTCTCTCTCCTCTCTCACTCTCAACTCACACTCATGGCTGTCATTTTTCCCGTCTCCCAGGTTACGACATGTCAACCTTCATCAGACGATACAGCCGTTACCTGAACGAGAAGGCCATGAGCTACAGACTGGTGGCCGTGGACTTCACCAAGATGAAGAGGGGGTAAGGGAGGGCACACACACACACACACACAGACAGACAGGCAAACGGGCACACACACACACACACAGACAGACAGAGACGCAAGCACACACACACACACAGACAGGCAAATCGCACACACACAGAGACGCAAGCACACTCAAACACAGACGCAAGCACACACACACACACACAGACAGACGCATGCACACACGCACGCACACCACACACAACACACAAAGACGCACACAGACGCACGCCAACACACACACACACACACACAGGCAAACGTGCACAGACGCACACAGACGCACGCCAAGACACACACACACACACGCACACATGCACGCAACCAACAACAACAGTGAAACAGTAACTTTTCAGGAAGCTTTCCAACTTCAAACAGTGTTCCAGGATCACATTTCCCTGTGAGGAAAGTTTTTTTTTAATTCAGTTATGAGAAAAAACCTTAGAAAATGTTCACTTCTGTGACACACCCAAAGTTACACAGTGCACCTTTAAAGCAGAGGGAAATATGTCAGCCAGCGAAGGCTCCAGTCAGTCACTGCTACCAGCCAACAAACAGTCCAGCTCAAAACCCCCTTGTAAAACCACAGCTGCACATTTCAGTTTTTTTCACCAGCAAAGAAACAACTTGCCCTGCGTTCCAAATCACATACTTTTTCCAATCAAATCAAATCAAATCAGTTTTATTTGTATAGCCCAAAATCACAAATACATTTGTCTCAGTGGGCTTTACATTTCATACAATATGATATATGATACAATATGACACCCTGCCCTTACACCCTTAGCTCGGCTGAGAAAAAACTCCCAGTAAAAACCCTTTACCGGGAATAAAAAAAATTTAAGAAATCTCAGGGAGAGTCGACAGAGTAAGGGATCCCTCTCCCAGGACGGACATGCTGACATTTTTCTTTTTACTACACTACATACTAAAGTACAGAAGGGTTTTAGGGCCACAGGAGAGAAAAGAAAATCAGATAAGGAAGTTTTTTTTTTCATTATGTCAAGATTAAAGACGAATACTCCAACATGCTATTGGAGTTAGTGGGGGCATTTATGTATTTTAAGCATAGTACAATTGACGTGCATGTATTGGGACATCCTAAATCTTTTTCTGGCATACTAAATAGTAGGGAAGTATGGGTATTGGAACGAAGGGTTGGTGATTATTGATCTTTTGGGAGAAGCTGCAATGTGGATTTTGTAGACTTTATAGACAGCCATGCTAGCCGTTTCCAGTCTAAATGCTGGGAAGCAATCTTCTCATCCAACTCTCATTAAAGCTATAGTGCGTAACTTTTAACATAAATAAATGTTGCGGTTACATTCAAGCCATCACCAAACGAGTTGACACAAAGTTGATTAAGCCCTATCAGCTCCGCAAAACTCTCTCTGTATTTCTCGGTATGGCAGCGTTAACAAACTGGTGTCGCCCCCCCTAGACACTGGTGCAGGAGCTCAGAAAAAACCAGGGAAGTGCCTGAGAAATGTTTCAGTTGTTGATTCTACTGCTAAGAAAAAACCTGGACGTACAGCAGAAGGTATAAAATCCAATGCACGATCACAGAAGGCTTTACCTCATGTAGATACGTTGACAGTGTTGTTGTAATTACTCAGAGTTCCTCATCGGGGCGACAGAAGTTACGCACTATTGCTTTAATAAAACAAATTAGCGTATTTTCCCCAAATGTTAAAGTGTCCTTTCTGATCTCAGCCTTCCTAATATTTGTATGCATCAACTATTGACAACACTGGGGGCGCCCTTAGCTCCGTTGGTAGGGCGTCCCCCCCATGGGCCTCGGCCAGCAGCAGACCCGGGTTCGATTCCAGCCCGCGGTCGTTCTCTGCATGTCACTCCCCTCTCTGCCCCATTTTCAACTCTGTCTCTCTCTACGCTATCAATAAAGCATAAAAATGCCAAAAAAATATATATAAAAAAAAAACTATTGACAACACAGAATTATGGATGAA
>CM047527.1:16729997-16732497 GCA_026122265.1 Ammodytes dubius
CATACACAAAACAAAACAACTATCCCATGTTCCCTTTCGGGGGATTCACTCTTAACCATTATTCATATTTTTTGCTGATTTAATCTGATGATAAATGTTGTGTTTTTACAGCTGTTTACAAAGAAAATCAAGCCATAAATGAAAGTCCTTGCCGGTCTAAATGTTCTATCTGTGTCCTGACTCCTGAAAAGTCCAAATGTCCCACAAATGTTATCTGTTTTTTTTCGATGGTTTTTGCCGTAGCTGTCCTAGTTTTTATATATTAGTATAAATGTGTCGAACATTGTCACACCATGATTCACCACTCGCCCATACACGCTCCATTCTCATTGGTCAGACATATTTATCACTGTCCAATCACCTGCCAGTCACTCACTCACTCTGTGGATTGGTTGGTCCCGTCCGCCGGCCAATCCAAGATGTCAATTTTTTTCCTTGTTTATTTCTGTTGTCGTTTGTGTTGACACGCTGCCACTGCATGAAGTAATGATTCCCCTGTTTTTTTTTCTCATCTTATTTTATTTATTTATTTATTTTTCTACAAATGGACCTTTTTATTTATTTTATTTTTTATTCTCCATTTTATCCCACCTGCCTTTCCCCACAATTGTTTTTTTTTTTTTTTATTAATTTTTATTTATTTATTTTTTAATTAATTTTATCCCCATTTTAATTTTATTTATTTTTTTATTATTTTATTTTTTATTTAATTTTGTTTTTGACGACAGCAAGTTGGAATAGATCAGGGTGACATCCCAGATCTCTCACAGGTCAGTGTACATCTCACCTTCCACTTCCTCATTCTCTCTCTTCCTCATCCTCTCTCTCTCTTCCTCATTCCCTCTCTCTTCCTCCTTCCCTCTCTTCTTTATTTCTGGTTTGTTACGAGCCCGAAATGTATCCACAACCGGAAATGTAATAAAATCTAAAATGCAATAACCGTCGATAATTGTTACAAAATGCTGAGCCCAAAACGTAATAACTTTGTGCCCATAATGGAACAACTTATTACATTATGGAGCGAATTTTTTTTTTTAAACTAATAGTGTAATCATTTTATTCATATATTTAATCAATAATGTATGGATTGAAAGCCTAACTGCTTCAATGTAGAGTGTAGTATCATAAGCAAACATACAGCTCTGGAAAAAATTGAGACCACTCCAAATGTTCAATATCTCTATTTTATACTATTTATAGGCATATGTTTGAGTAGAATGAACATTTTGGTTTTATAATATAAACTACTGACAACATTTCTACCAAATTCCAATACATTTTTTTAGTATTAAAGAGCATTTTCAATAAGGTATATAGAGATGAAATTTAAGAAAAATTCAGACTGGTCCTTTTAAATTTTTTCTGGAGCTGTATATCTAAATACATATTGGGTGCGGGGGGATATTTTATTTTTTATTTTTATTACAATTCTGGTCGTTTGTTAAACTTTGGTCTCTTACATAACATTCCTTCAACACTTACACATTGTTTCATTGCTCCATACCATCGACTTGCCCTTTATTTCACCCTCTACATTATACCTGTGTGTCCCTTCTAACCATCTCACTCCCTCCCTCACTCTCCACTCTCCGCCCACTCATATAACTACTAGCTTTTCTGGTCTAACCTGGTCGTATAGTCTTAGCCAACTGCCCTTTGTTTTCATTGATATTCCTGCTTTCTCTCTCTTTCTCAACGCTCCTGTATAGATCCAAAAACAGGCCCGAAAGTGTGTGTTTGTTTTAAAAAGTTTGTTGGTTTATATACACTTTCAGCGCATGGATTCATCAAAACCCCTTTGGAACAATCGACGCTACTAAAGAAATAATGATAATTGCAAGAAACAACAAAGGGCTGAAAATACAAACACTGCGTCACTCCAAGGGAATAGACTCAGAATGGATTCTGTTTTTGTTTTAATTGTCAAGGATAAAGTTTCCTTTTTCTCTCTCTCTCTCTCTCTCTCTCTCTCTCTCTCTCTTCTTCTCTCTCTCTCTCTCTCTCTCTCTCTCTCTCTCTCTCTCTCTCTCTCTCTCTCTCTCTCTCTCTCTGTGAAATCAGTTGAATCGCTCCGGGCTTGTTTTTTTATTTTTTTCATCCTTCCTAAT
The DNA here is from genome assembly GCA_026122265.1 of Ammodytes dubius. NCBI lineage: Eukaryota > Metazoa > Chordata > Actinopteri > Uranoscopiformes > Ammodytidae > Ammodytes > Ammodytes dubius. The sequence continues at coordinate 16,732,106 of CM047527.1, forward strand.
GATTTTATAGGGAACCCCTTTGGGACCGTATTGATATATGTGGTCAGGCCAACACACATGCAAACAGTCAGTGCGTTTATATACAGACTCATACTCGAGTAAATAAAAGAATAAGACTTCAACAGGACTTGCAAAATGGATGTAAACACCTTTTATCCGATCTACTTCGCACACAAATAGGCACATTAACGGACAAGCGAAGACGGATAAGAACACCAGGATAACTCGTTCATAGTCGGCATTCTACCTGCATGTATACAGGATCGGATATCGGAGTTTGCGTTGCGAGTTTGCTTAGTTCGATCTTCTTTATTATCAGCCTACTGTAATAGAATATTTTATAATAATTTAAAAACTATTTTAATTGACCTCAGGTGTTGACATACTGACTA
>CM047527.1:16749997-16754997 GCA_026122265.1 Ammodytes dubius
CAGCTAAGATTTCAAACCTCCGTCTCCTTGTTTTCTCGTTAGTGTCAGTTTGCAGTGTGTGTGTGTTTGTTGCCGCGTGGCAGAAAATGCTGAGCAACTACAATGACTCTCGACATATTGGCTTTTTCTGTACAGTTTACTCTTTCTATTTCTTTCTTTTTCTTTGGTGGGGGGGGGGCATTTTCAAGCTTTATTGGATAGTACAGAGTTGAAATGGGGAGACAGAGAGAGAGAGAGAAGAGAGGGGGGGGGGATTTGACATGCAGTAAAGGTCCACGGGTCGGATTTGAACCCGCGACCACTGCAACGAGGCCTGTGCCAATATGGTACGCGCTCTATCCACTACGCCACCGGAGCGCCCCGCCCCCTTTCGATTTCTAGTTGACATTTCAGCTGTGAATCAAGCTAGCAGGGCTGGGCTGTGTTTGAAAAGCCCTACTAACGTCCTACTTATACTCATTTTGACGTCAATTTGAGTGTGTGACGGTTGTGTATGCGAGTTTGCGTAGGCGAGAAATGCCCGGATGAGTACCAACTTCTGGGGAAGATTTTGTGTATGGATCGATAGGATACTTTTCATACTCAACAGCTGGCGTAGTAAAAACACTACCGCTTTTGTCCAAATGGGGGTGCAAGAATCAACACAAACTGAAAAGTCCATCGGAGCACCTTTTAACATTGCCAAAACAATAGAGCAATAATACAAAATTAAATTTTAGAAACAAACTAATGTAGCAAACCTTTTACTATCCGCCATATTTGATGAAGTGTGTGTGTGTGAATTGTTTATCCTCTCTATGAACCTCTGGGGTATTCCCTCAAAGGTTAATCGTGATACTCATATAGTTTATTAATAGACACTGTGGTTTAATGTCTTTAGAATTCTTGGCGTATTCTTGATTTGTTGGACTCCATAAAGACAATAGCTCTCTCAAGGATTCATCCTATAATCCCCAACAAGGCTGTGGAGGCAACAAAAAAAAAAAAAAAAAGACTAAACAAAAGGTGCATCACTGGATTTCCCTTGTGAACGGCTTAACTCTCCTCTGAATGCTCCTCAATCCCAGTCACTAGAAACAGAAAACACCGAGTTAGTAAGCAACAACAATGGCAAGTTATTTTTTTTATTTTTTTTATTTTAATGTTTATTTGACAGGGACAATACATACAACATTGCCACAAAAACATGGGAAAATGTGATGCATATAAGACGTTACGCTGGAGACTGTAACGTCCACGCTCCTAATCTAATGCGATTAGTTCAGTGGGAGGTGGTGGAATCCTGAGGACAGAAAGCTAAATCAATGTATGATGTGTATATATATATATCTGTAGTTTTTTTTTAATGATTAAGCTAGTCCAATACCAAGGCACAATGAAATAGAGATACGTATATTTCTAAAAAGTATGCTCAAATAAATTATAAATTACCATACATTTTAGAAATCGGTTCATCCTAGCCTGAGAAAAGGCAGAAAGAGTGTTTTATGGTCTCACTGTCTAACACTACAATTTTCCAATGTGTGTTATCACACATAGTAAAATGTAGGGTTAGGATTAACAGGACAGCTGGGCCGAGGGAAGACTGAGGGAAGACTGAGGGAAGAAAAACCTCATTCATTATATTATAATAGCGATTTTATAATGATAGAACGCCGGTTCCGCATGGGTGAAGTATTCCTTTAACTCTCTTTCTCTCTCTATCTATATAAATAAATAAATCCATAAACATGTGACTGCATTTCTCAGGATTGGAGAGCCAGCAGCAGACCGCTCCGGGCACCATGACAGTAGATTTCGATGCTGTGTTTGGGAATAAGACCGCAGAGCCCAGTCACACCAACGGCACACAGCCTGCAGCCGGTAAAGCCCCTCTGTCTCGCTACAAATCACTAAAACTAAAACCTTTTTTGGCTTTTTTTGGCTGGCAATACAAACAAAGCGTGTAGCGTTTTAACTAACTAACCCTATAACTGACCTGGTGTGGCAAAGTGTGGGCGTTGGTTTTGATAGCTGGCTGGGTGTGTGGTGCTTTGGATAATTTTTATTTTTTTCTTCAGCTCTTTAATATATGGCTTGTTTTCTGACTTCTCTGATACTGGAATGACAGGAACCCTAACTTTACGAAAGAGGTTCACAACCCAGATATGAGGGAGTTTTTTGGTAGAATATTAGGGTCAGGAGTGGAATTATGTCAATATGTAAAAAAAAAAAAAAAAAAATCGAGAAAATACTAAATTTTTGAAAAAAGTCGAAATGTCCAGAATTAAACTAGCAAGAAAAGGGTTAGGGTTAGTGGGAGGGCAAACACATAGACAATGACAGTAACCCTAACTTTTTACTACACTACATAATAAAGTACAGAAGTGTATTACGGCCACCGGAGAGAGAGAGAGAGAGAGAGAAAAAAAATCAGATAAGGAAGATTTTCTTTTCATTATGTCGAGAACTGTGAAGAATAAAGAGGAATACTCCAAAATGATATTGGAGTTAGTGGGGGCACTTATGTATTTTCAGCATACTACAATTGACTTGCATGTATTGGGACATCCTAAATCTTTTTCTGGCTAAATAGGTAACCACTCTAGACTGATGGCTCTTATGGCTCTCGCATGGTCTTGAGTCTTTGGCACACGGCTCTCCTTATTAACTTACTTTTTCTTTCAAGCTCTCGGCGACTGTCACAATCAATCTGTGCTCTTTCTAAACCACACACACACACACACACCACACACACACACACACACACACACAACACACACACACACACACACACACACACACACACACACACACACACACACACACACACACACACACACACACACACTCTTTCTAAGCCCTGTGGCAGCCCGGGACAGCTCCTGAAAAGCGTATCATTCTGTTGACTTATCGACAGCTACCTGGAGAAAGCCCCGGCAGTTAAAAAGAAACTACCCACAGAGGTTATCCAAAGACAGTTCACATCGTAAAAGGGAAAGAGATAAGTTTGGGTTTTTTTGAAAGGGCTCGGAGGAAGCTAGATAGTGGGACTTTTAATGGTGTGTAAAGTGATTTATAGACAGTTTGAATTCACGTTAAATAACACTGTTTTAAAAGTTATTTTCTGAAACAATTGATGAAAATGAAAATACATAACATACAAATAGCCTTCGTCATAATGCTGTATTACAACTGAGAGACAATACACAGAATGGGCAAGGATACAGAATTATAAAGATAAACAATACATTTCTTTTTGGATACGGCCCTATTTTTATTTTATGAGTTCAAAAAATACTATGTACAGGTCTTTTAAAATAAAAATCATTTTCTGCATGATTTTAAAAACAACACGTGTCATGCTTTGGTTGGCAAAAATAGACAAATATCTCACTAAAATTATATTTCTGTGGCGCCCTTAGCTCAGTTGGTAGGGCGTCCCCCTCCCCCCCATGGGCCTCGGCCAGCAGCGGACCCGGGTTCGATTCCAGCCCGCGGTCGTCCTCTGCATGTCACTCCCCTCTCTGCCCCATTTCAACTCTGTCTCTACACTATCAATAAAGCATAAAAATGCCCAAAAAATATATCTTTAAAACTATATTTCTACCTGCCCGTTTAGCCCAGTCTGTCTCTCCTCTGCTTAGTTGTAACATTTGAGCCTGATTCCGTTGGACAGACTAAAGCCCCTATCTCACTGGGCTGCGACAGTGTGCGACAAGTTGGAGACACACAATTGCGACCAAATGTGCAAATTAGCGACAATTTTCACTTGCAGTCTCACCGAGTTGGTTCCTCACGACACGTTTGCGAATGTCCTGGCCAACACTTGCCAGGAGGTCGCATTTATGTCTCGCGACCGTCTCATTTTTGTCTCAAATCAGTCGCAATTTAGTTTCATAAGTCGCCAACCCCTCGCGAAGTTGTCTCACATTTCTCGCACTTTCTGACTTGCGGAAACTAAATTGAGAAGGGTTTGCAACGCGTTGGAGACACCTGCGACCACTCTGAGACTGTTTTGAGACAGATTTGTCGCACACTTTTTTTGAACATGTTCAAAATTCATGCGACAGGACTGCGCGGCTCTGCGACTCATGCGAGGAAATTGAGACCTCCGCGAACGTTTGGAGACAGTTTAGAGACTCGTTTGCGAATGAAGTCTCCAACTTGTCGCAAACAGTCGCAGCCTAGTGAGATAGGGGCTTAACTTCTCTCTATTAATAGCCCCGGACCGAAGCTGCCACTACAAGTAACACTAACACCATCTGGGGAAACTGGCGGCATCTCACACAAAAAATAGTGTGTGTGTGTGTGTGTGTGTCTGTGTGTGTCTGTGTGTGTGTGTGTGTGTGTGTGTGTGTGTGTGGCGCGTGTGTGTGTGTGTGTGCGCGTGCGTGTCTATGTGTGTCTGTGTGTGTGTCTATGTGTGTGTATCTATGTATGTGTGTGTGTGTTGCCTGGTCCTTACTTTTTCAAAGGGCTAAGACTTTCTTTGTATGTAGAGGTTTGAATTAGGTTAGGGTTGGTGTTAGGCACATATAGTTTTGATGGTTAGGGTTATGGTAAGGTGTTAGGGAATGCATTATTTGAATGAGGGTCTTCACAAAGATAGGAGTACAAGAATGTGTGTGTCTACTGTACTATACAGTTGTGTTCAAAATAATAGCAGTGTGTTTAAAAACGTGAGGCAATATCAAAATCCTTAGCTTGTCCCCAATGCATTTGGGTGTTTGGAAATAAAAGCTATTATTAGGATTTTGATCTTTACTAATTTTTTTAAACACACTGCTATTATTTTGAACACAACTGTATATCTCATTTTCCTTCTGTGTGTGTCTGTCTATGTACCTGCCTGCATGCGTTCACATGTGTCCTTACATTTGTTGGTGTCTGTTTGTCTGTTTCTCTTCACACATCGACTGTCATTTTGCTCGCTCCCATCTGTCTGCCTGTACTTGTCCGCTTTGTTTGTTGTTTTTCATACATTTTCTCTCACTCTCCCCCTCCCTCTCACTCTCTCC
>CM047527.1:16759997-16792497 GCA_026122265.1 Ammodytes dubius
TCCGTCCGGCTCCATCAGGTCACTCGGATACCTGTAAAACATGGCACATTCAATGTTACATCATGTAGCCTAGCTGACATGTATAGGCCTACATCATACATCTGTTATGGCAAAGCTACAACAAATTCAGTATAGCCCTGGCTCAATAAGCAACAAGTGCTGAGTGATACTGTGTGCTTTTTGAAATATAATGGACAGGAAACAAACAGCAGCAGAGACAACTTACAGTATTTCTGTCTATGTGTACATTACACTGGAGATCATGTAATAGGCCCACTGCTGCTTCTACTACACACTGTCCGCAGACTTATTGCGGTGTGTACTTTAGGGCCCTATGAAATCCGTTTTATTTTTTTCCAAATTCCGTTTTAATCTCATGATTTCCGTTTTTTTACAATTAACACTCATTTCGTCATCCGAACGAGTGTCTAATTATTGCGAACAAATAATATTCTAACAATTTAATCAGATATAAGGCTTAATTTAAAATACATCACAACATTGCACTGTTTTAGTGCTTAAAAAAGCGAAAAAACAAATTTGTTGGGTAGGCCTATAGGCTATAACAGAAAATAAAGCCGTTCATTTTGTGCTTCAAGTGAAACATTAAATATTATTTTTACATAAATAATAAAGTCCTTATTAACCTTGCAAGAAGCTGGACTAGAGTGCATATTGGACAGGCTTTATAAATCCATGGCTTTTACCTGTGGGACAGCGCTTCACCCAACAGCGGGCTGCAACACCAACCTACAGTCTATTGTGCGACTGAGAGCTAGTTATCATTAGCATCAGCGTTAGCCGACATCACGGCAACAGCTGAATAATGTAACACATTACACAAGTTACACTACATGAAAACAACGGGCTGTAGACGCTAGAGTTATAATTGCGTGTAGGAAACATTGTTGAGACTGGAATTTCGTACCACAGCGGCCGTTCCATAATAATACAACACTCCCTTTAGCAATGGCTGAATATAAGACCTCCCTGTGCTTTGTATCTGCGGGAGCGAGTGGCATTAATAACTTCAAAACAGTAAAGGATTATGGACATAGGACATGATTACGTGCTTTTAGATGCTTTAATCATATGCCGAATTTTAAAACAGACCATATTATTAACAATGAATTAAGTTATGTACATGTCAGAGTTACGTACATGGATACATTCATAAGTAAACATTGAATAGACAGATTTGTGAAAGGGGTTTGGCGCATAAAGCTAACGGTAAAGCTAGCAGGCGCTAATGCTAACGACTAAACCCCGCATTCTCTCATTTCAGTCGGTGTTGGTTATTATAGGAGGGATAAAATAAAGCCCATTACAGACATTGAACTAACAAACGGACAGAATTATTTTTAAAATAGGACTACTTACATTTCGGAGGGATGGTGTCTCTCAGTCTTCCTGGCACAGTCTCCTCCACACTCCAGTAAAAAGGCTTTGATCACACTAACAGATTGAAAACCTTTGCTGGAGATAGCCTAACAAAAAAATAAGTAAATCCATTCAGCCCTAGTGTGCTTCGAGGCTGGGGTGTGATGGTAGCTTGAGATTGAGCTCACACTGCAGCTTGCTTCTCCTCTGTTGTTGCATGAGCGAGTGGAGGCTCAACCAGGTGTGTGTGGTTACCAACGGGGCGTCTTGATTTGCCAATCAACTGCCGAGTTTCTGGTGAGCTTTCCCGTGGGAGTATTTATGATAATGAAAACCGACCGGTTTCGTCATCGGTCTGTGTTTTTTGGAGGAAACCTTCAAATCCCCCCTTTTTCGAAATAAGTGTCCCAGAAGAAACTGACATATTTGTCTTTTTGAAGCTTGTGTGTGCTGGTAGGGACGCCAATAACCTAAACAGTGTGCCCAAACACCGGCAATGTTTGGTTTTTCATAATATGTCCCCTTTAAAGGTGCTACGAGGAACTTTCACTTTGTGTTCATTCTAGCGCCCCCTTTTGGACAAAAGCGGTAGTGTTTTTACTACGCCAGCTGTTGTTCCTGGGTGAGCGTTATACCCATGAGAAAAAGGCATTAAGAAAAACTATATAAAAATAGCATTCTTTGCACTGATGGTCTCGTTTGCTGTTACATGCAATTTATGATCATCAGAGGAAAAATGAGACTGTTTCAGAAATATTTGAAAGTTCCTCGTAGCTGCTTTAAACAGGAATCTATAGGTCGTTTAGGTAAATGGTAGGAATAGGACATAGATCATTCATTTAACAGCCAAGCTAGCCGAGAGATAGCAGGTCCACATTAAGGGGTGGAACAGCTCAGCAATATTCTCAGATCAAAAACCGTGCCGCGTTGCTTCATTAACAAAGACACACACACACACACACACACACACACACACACACACACACACACACACACACACACACACACACACACACACACACACACACACACACATACATTATGTAAAACGGAAAATGAGGCAGAAAGTTGAGTCTGCTGTCATTAGGCTGCGTGCCTTCAAACAGACTGATCATGACTACTGTTGCTACGCTGCAGATCCACCACTCAGAATTCTTTGTGATCTTTAAAGGTGCAGTGTGTAACTTTGGGCGTGTCAGAGAAGTGAAACATTTTCTAAGGTATATTCTCATAAACTGAATACACAAAACTTTACTCACAGGGAAATGTGATCCCTGGAACACTGTTTGAAGTTAGAAAGCTTCCTGAAAAGTTACTGTTTTGCTGTTGTTGTTTACAGCAGCAGGGCCCACAGTTTGGTTTCACAAACCTATTCTAGTCTCATGTTTGGTTTCAGGTTCCTCAAAATAATTGTATTTATTGATTCATGATGACAATCTGACACATTTCTACTTAAAGGTGCAGTGTGTAATATGACATCATCAAGAAAGTTCTACAAAGTTCTAGAATGCAACACTCCCTGGGTAACCCCAACCCTTTCGAATAATAACAGAAGCTACGGTGGCCTTCAAGGACAAGAACAATTCTAAATTTTAAACAATGCACCTGATGACATTCCAACTATGACACTTTCAAGATGGCGGCACTAGGCCTTGGTCCAAAATATGCAGAAATATGGACATATATGAGACCCTTTCTAAGGAAAAAAATAATAATTAAAAAAAAAAAATTCAGCTATTATGCACTAAATTAAATGTACTTATGGATATTATAATTACTTTCTACAAAATCTGCTAGGAAATAAAACCCCAAATTCTACACACTGCAGGTTTAATTGCTATTCTCTATGTCTGTGACTAACAGTGAACTAACCTCTCTTACCTGCATCATATCTGCCTGTGTAGTATTCCCTGCTTTCCACCCGGTCATTTAAAACCCCACATTGTGTCTTTATTTCTCCTAGGCGTTTACATTTATGAGTTGATTTCTCCTGTAGGTTTTGATGCTCTGGGTGACCTGTTGAAGCCCACAGTCCCCTCACACAACGCGCCCCCTCCCCAGATGGCCCTACACCACCACCATCACCCCCACCACCACCAGCACCCCCACGGGGCAAAGCTGCTAGCCCACGACCTGGACTCTTCCCTGGCCAACCTCGTGGGCAGTGAGTGTCTCTCTCTGGATATCTTTCTAACTTTTTTTTTTTTTTTTTTTTTCTAACCTTTATTTATACAGGTGAATCCCCATTGAGACCGAAGACTCTTTTGCAAGGGAGACCTGTTTTTCCTTTTCCCACGTTACCATTCACACACACATTCATTCATACACCGATAGCAGGCTAACTATCGACATTCACACACTGATAGCAGCAGGCTAACTATCGACATTCACACACATTCATACACCGATAGCAGCAGGCTAACTATCGACATTCACACACACGTTCATACACCGATAGCAGGCTAACTATCGACATTCACACACACATTCGTACACCGATAGCAGCAGGCTAACTATCGACATTCACACGTTTAGTTTAGTTTAGATTATTTCACGTGCAAAAACTATACTAAAAAACCTCTTGCTAAAACAACCTGACCAACCTCATGGGCAGTGATTGTATTGAGTATTGTAGTTTAAACGTTGCTAACCTGTTTTGGAAGTTGTTTGGTAGAGATGCCATGTACTGTACAACGATTAACAAACAATGTCTTCTGTTTTCTTCCCTCCTCAGATCTGCAGTTTGGCGGGACCCAAACAGTCAAGAAGTAAGTGTCCTGATTCTATCTCTCTCTCTCTCTCTCTCTCTCTCTCTCTCTCTCTCTCTCTCTCTCTCTCTCTCTCTCCCTCTCTCTCTCTCTCTCTCTCTCTCTCTCTCTCCCTCTCCATCACACAGTCAGTCAGTCACTCACTCACTCACTCTCACACACACTCTCACACACACTCACTCACTCTCTCTCTCTCTCTCTCTCTCACTCACTCACTCACTCACTCACTCACTCACTCACTCACTCACTCTCTCTCTCTCTCTCCATCACTCACTCACTCACTCACTCACTCACTCACTCACTCACTCACTCACTCACTCACTCACTCACTCACTCACTCACTCACTCACTCACTCACTCACTCACTCACTCACTCACTCACTCACTCACTCACTCACTCACTCACCAGCTTTATCCAAAACAAATACACCTTTCTCTCCTTTATACTTATCAGCTACTGTTGGCCAGCATTCCCTACCTTCAGTCTGCCAAAATACATTAACGCTTTGACAACTAAAAGCCAAAAAATCTAATTTATCGTTAACAGTATTCCCCTGGCTTTTAAATTAAGCTTATAAAGGTTTGTGAGAAAGTGCTTTTGTAGAGCGTTTAAAGGCCATAACGACTGTAGTACATTAGACTGAAAATTCATGGTTCTGCTCGACTTGCAATATTGTTAGATTTTAAAATTCATGATGTGCCCCACAGTCAATATAATATAAAAATAAAAAAATGTCTTCAACTAAAAGGAACAATTTTACTGCTTCTTCTATCTTCCAAAACATGATTCTTTTGTGGAGTTTTGAGAAAGTGCCTTGAAGATGCGCTATGTAACTGGGTTTGTCGAGAAGTGACCATATTGTACCATAAGTGTATTCTCATAATCGAAAATAAACAAACCAAGGGTGCTCGACCCGAAACCGCAGAGTCGGTGGTTCAATCCCCCGTCTCCCCGCCACATGTCCAAGTGTCCCTGGGCAAAGAGACACTGAACCCTAAGTTACTCCCGATAGTTAGCTTGCACCCTGCGTGGTAGCTGCTGCTGCTGCTATCGGTGTATGAATGTGTGCTCCAGTTGTAAGTCGCTTTGGATAAAAGCGTCTGCTAAATGACATGTAACGTAATGTAATGTAATTTCATTTTCCTTTATTTAACCTTGAAAGATCAATTGAGGGTGGAGGACCCTCTTTTACAATGACGTCGAGTTAATTACAGATACACAATATACAATGAGAATACACAACAAGCTTACAAAGAGACAACAACAATTAAAACATTCAGATCAATTGAATGAAGCAGAACAATAGCCTAATTAAAACAGTTACAAGTGGAGTGGGGCTGATTCAAAATAATAAGTTTAAATTGGTTAACAGTTATGAGTGTATTTATTTTAATTTGATGTTGTAGGCTGTTCCAGTAATGTAATGTAAGGCAAGGCAAGTTTATTTATATAGCACAATTCAAACACAAGGCCACTCAAAGTGCTTTACAGGGGCAAGATTAAAATACATAAAACACATTAGAAGACATTTAAAAGCGAATGAAAAGAAGTAAAACATTTAAATAAAATAAAAAGTACAGGTTAAAATGGAAACAGAAAAGTCTTCAGACTCGATTTAAAAGAACTGAGGGTTGCAACTTGCAGCAGACCTCAAGTTTTCTGGGAGTTTGTTCCAGATATTTGGTGCATAAAAACTAAAAGCTGCTTCTCCTCGTTTAGTCCTAACTCTTGGGACTGTAAGTAAACCTGTCCCAGACGACCTAAGGGCTCTGGACGGTTCATAACGTATCAGCAGATCAGTAATGTATTTTGGCGCTAAACCATTTAGTGCTTTATAAACCAACATCAATGTAATGTAATGTAATGTTTAATTCCTTCGTGATTTTCTCTACTTATGACATCTATTGCAGTATGTCCGTCCTAGGAGAGGGATCCCTTACTCTGTCGACTCTCCCTGAGATTTCTTCAATTTTTTATTCCCGGTAAAGGGTTTTTACTGGGAGTTTTTTCTCAGCCGAGCTAAGGGTCTAAGGGCAGGGTGTCATATTGTATCATTTTGTATCATATATCATATTGTATGAAATGTAAAGCCCACTGAGACGAATGTATTTGTGATTTTTGGGCTATACAAATAAAACTGATTTGATTTGATTTGATTTAATGTCTCCTCCAGGCCAGACATGCATTGGAGCCAGCAGCCCGGGGAGAAGAAGTTGACAGGGGGGCAGAACTGGCAGAATAAGACCATGACAACCACCCAGTGGGGCCCCGCGCCCATGGCAACGCAGCCCATGCCTGTACAACACGTGGTACGCAAAACACACACACACACACACACACACACACACACACACACACACACTGAACATGCATGGATTTTTGTATTATATGGAACTCTGCAAACTGATTGGACGTCATAGCAGTTGTATACGCCCATTATACAACAGTTAGGAACCAATCAGATCGCTTGATTTAAGCCACCCGTTTTATAATGTACGATGGACCATCCATTGTGTCCTGAATAAAGTCATTATTATTATTATTATTATTATTATTATTATTATTATTATTATTATTATTATTATTATTATTATTATTATTATTATTATTATTATTATTATTATTATTATTATTATTATTATTATTATTATAGTATACGCACACTTTCACACATACTTGGAGCCAGAATGAGTCAATGTACTAGTAATAACATGGTACGCAAAATGCAAGCTGAACAAGCATACACACACTTACACACTGGATCAGTTTAAAGCATGGCCCTTCTATGCCAGCAATCTTCTGGCTTTAATCACATTACAGCTCCCTGCAATTTCACCAGGTCTTTAGCAGGCAACAATTGGAGGTACAAAAAAAGGCCTTTAAATTGCTGGAAATATCTGCATGTGTGAAAGGGGCTTTAGAGGCAGAATGGATCAATGTAATAATAATAACACTTCGGATTTATATTGCGCTTTTTTCAAATGCTCATATACGCTTGTATGTGGTTTATAATGTGATGTTCTTGTCCTTGAAGGCCACTGTAGCTTCTGTTATTATTCAAAAGGGTTGGGGTTACCCAGGGAGCGTTGCATTCTAAAACTTTCTAGAACTTTCTTGATGATGTTAAATTACACAGTGCCCCTTTTAAACCAAATTTACCTGGCAGAGAAAATGGGGACTGTAAAATGATGACATCACAGTTTAGATCTATGAGCATTGGTCATATATATATAAAAAAAAACATAACATGAAAGTTTTAGTGAGTTTTGTATCGAACTTTTCCATTTGAAATGACATTTTCCCCAAAATGTCAAGTCATTCCTTTAGCAGCGAATAAATCAAGTTTTTTCTGAAGCTGCACAGAAATATTTTAAATCTTTTATCTTAACTTTTAGTTTCATGAATCGTTCAGACACGTCGCTCATAAAACAGCGAATACAAACGTGTTGCCGTGCCGATGCTGCATTCTGTCTGTGTGCATGTCAATGTTTTGTTCTCTGTTGTGTCGCGTATTGACTTGGTGCAGAATATAGCTGCCTGTGCATGCTGTTGGTGGTGTGTGTGTGTGTGTGTGTGTGTGTGTGCATGCTGACTGTGTGTGTGTGTGTGTGTGTGTGTGTGTGTGTGTGTGTGTGCATGCTGACTGTGTGTGTGTGCGTTTGTCTCAGTGTGTGTGTGTGTGTCTCTCAGTCTGCATGCTGTCTCAGTGTGTGTGTGTCTTAGTGTGCATGCTGTCTCAGTGTGTGTGTATGTGTGTGTGTGTGTGCGTGCTGTCTCAGTGTGTGTGTGTGTGTGTGTGTGTGTGTGTGTGTGCATGCTGTCTCAGTGTGTGTGTGTGTGCTGATCTTGGCAGCTCCTGATTGTCCTCCTGATCTCTGGAGCAGTTTCTGGCTGACGAGGACAAACTGTCACTAACCCTCCACCTCCTCTCTCTCTCTCTCTCTCTCTCTCTCTCCCCTTTCCAAATATCTTTCTTTTTTTACTCTCTCTCTCTCTCTCTCTCTCTCTCACACACACACACACACACACACACACACACACACACACACACACACACCCTCACTCTCAATCTACCATTTTTTTTGCACTGTCATCCACTCTTCTTCCTTCCTTTAACTCTGTTTCTGCCGTGTCATCTCGTCCTGTTATTCGCTACATCGCCCTCTGACATCTGCCCGTCCGTATTCTTACCCCAAACCCCTATTTTTTCTCTTCCTCTACTTGTTCCCCTGTTCTTAAATCATTGCCCACTTTCTATCATTCATTTATCTATTTTATACCACACACACACACACACACACACACACACACACACACACACACACACACACACACACACACACACACCTCTGCCCTATCTCACATTCATTTTTGTCTTCTTTTAACACCTTCGACTAACTTTTCTTACATATTTTTCCACGCTTATGCCTTTCTTTGTCTCCCCTGTTCTCCTACGTCCTCACAAATTCTCTCTTTCCTTTTCTAAATCACTCTTTCTATCACCTTCAACTTCTCTTGCTCTTTCTCTGTCACACCTTTATTTGCTCCCCTCTTTTCATCATCATTTCATTTTCTTGGATCGTGTTAATTTTCTTGACCCCCTGCTGTGCTGTGTGTGTTTCTCTCTCTCTCTCTTCTCTCTCTCTCTCTCTCTCTCTCTCTCTCTCTCTCTCTCTCTCTCTCTCTCCGTTTGTCTCCTTCTCTTTGTCTTTTCTCCCTCCTTTTTTCCTCCTTGCGTCCCGATGCAGAATGGAATGTTCTATACTAGTTATGTAAGTACTTACCCCTTTCTGTTAAAGCTATAGTGCGTAACTTTTTCATGAAAATTAATGAACCGTTACATTCAAGCCATCGCCAAACGAGTTGACACAAAGTTGATTAAGCCTTATCAGCTCCACAAAACTCTCTCTGTATTTCTCAGTATGGCAGCGTTTACAAACTGGTTGCCCCCCCCCCCTGACACTGGTGCAGGAGCTCAGAGAAATCCCAAGAAATGTTTCAGTTGTTGATTCTACTGCTAAGGCAAAAACCTGGACGTACAGCAGGAGGAATAAAACCCATGCGTGATCACCGAAAGCTTACGTCATGTAGATTTCGCAGACAGTGTTGTTGTTATTACTCAAAACAATTCAACATCAACAGAAGTTACGCACTACAGCTTTACGTTGAGCTGCTCTATGACTTCTCTAATGTGCTTACAACCTTCCTTTTAACTGTCTTCCCCTTCAACTCTCTCGCTCTCTCTCTCTCTCTCTCTCTCTCTGTCCTCTCTTTCTTTCCTGCGTTCTTTGGAGACACTTTTAACATGATTTAACATTCTGCAAACACCCTTCTCACCTCCTTGCACATAGTGGTATCATTTTCGATACCCTAATTTGACACAACTATCCGACATTGTAACAACATTTATAGGTCAGGAAATGACACACCACACACACACACACACACACACACACACACACACACACACACACACACACACACACACACACACACACACACACACACACACACACACAAAACACACACACACACACACACACACACACACACACGGAAAAAGCATTAATAGCTCCTCTTCAAAGTCTCAAGACAGAAATAACAAGTTTTGCGTATGAACACAAAGTTTGATACGGCCTTATTAGATAAAGCATGAGTGACCCGTGCTGTGTGACTGGGTGACAAAGTGTCTCATTATAAAACAATGCGCCCACACTCCAGTTTATTCTCAGTCGACCCCACGCACTGCTGCAAACGCCAGAGCATCATCCCCGCTGTCGAAAATAGTCGAGGACACATGTACCAATTAGTGCCTTTAAATTAGTGGGGCGGCAGTGAAGAAGTGGGTAAGGAAGTCGCCTCTGGAGTGCAGGGTCGGAGGTTCGATCCCCCGTCCACCCGCCTCATGTCGAAGTGTCCTTGGGCAAGACATTGAATCCCGAATTGCTCCCGAGAGTTAGCTTGCACCCTGCGTGGTAGCTGCTGCCGCTGCTATCGGTGTGTGAATGTGTGTGTGATTGGGTGAATGTGTACGAAACAATGTAAAGCGCTTTGAGTCTGTGAAAAACCAGGGAAAAGAGCTATATAAGTGGAGTCCATTTTACCATTTAAATTATCATTTGCTCAAAACTTCAAACACACTGGAAATTATGAGCCATTAAACTAAATAAATAAATGTTCATGTAGCGAAGAGGAACTTTTAATATTTCTGAAACAGTCTCATTTTTCCTCTGATGATCATAAATTACATGTAACAGCAAACGAGACCATCAGTGCAAAGAATGCTATTTTTATATAGTTTGTCTTAATACTTTTGTCATGGGTATACGCTCACCCAGGAACAACAGCTGGCGTAGTAAAAACCACTACCGCTTTTGGCCAAAGGGGGCGCAAGAATGAACATCCTTTAACATATGTATTTGATTTGTTTCGACTTTAGTTGATAGTATCCAGCACAGAGTTGAAATGGGGGAGAGAGAGAGGGAAACCTGGCAACCTCTATTTATATATCCTGCCTTCGGGGAACAGGCTGTGAAAGTTGATCATAACCATTGATCTGTCTGAACCGGCCGGTTGCCAGAGAAGCAAGAAATAGAACAAGATTCAAGCCAAAATACATCAAAATAAATGGTGTCAGATATACGTTTATTGCTCACTGAGTAAAACACTATAGTGGCTTAGATGGTTTAGTGCTTGAAACAATGATTCGAGATTTAAAGGTGGAGTCAGTTATTCTGAAGAATGCTTACCGGTATAAATATCTCCTCACAATCTTGGCATTTTCAAGCTTTATTAGATAGTACAGAGTTGAACTGGGGAGACAGAGAGAGAGAGGGGGGGGGGATGACCTGCAGTAAAGGTCCACGGCCGGATTTGAACCCGCAACCACTGCAACGAAAGGCCGGAGCCATATGGTACGCGCTCTATCCACTACACCACCGGAGCACCCCGTGTCCTGCCATTTCTATCTTTCTCTCCGTCACTAGCTGCTAGATTATTACATTAATCAAGCATTTTCTATCAATCTTTAATCCAGAATTAGAGCTATATTCGGGGGATGGACTTTTTGCGTTTTTTCCCTCTGCCTACAACACACACACACACACACACACACACTCACATCACTCACCACCACACACACACACACACACACACACACACACACACCTCTGCCCTATCTCCCTTTAAGCATATTAAACTGACCTGCATAGTTAAGTCAAGGTTAAATAAGTAAAGGGCCTTTGCAGAGGATTTCTGTCTGGCGTTTTTTTTTAAAGTAGCACTCAGACCACCGCAGACCATTACAACCTTGCGCCCCTTTTAGGAGAGAATCTCAGATGTGTGAGTTGCGTGACAGATTTAGCCTTATCCTCTGATGTCTAGTGTGTGTGTGTGTGTGTGTGTGTGTGTGTGTGTGTGTGTGTGTGTGTGTGTGTGTGTGTGTGTTGCAATTCAAAACACACACACTCCACACATATATAACTGCCACATTGCGCGTTGACTTATTCATTATATTATGCCTTACGAGGAGGCTGTGTTTGCTATTTCTGCGACGCGCTTCAACAGTTAAGAAAAAAATACATTTGTCTTTCTCGAGGACTATAATGAGATGGTCTATTAATATTTCCACCGCTCCCTATGAGTTCGATTCATCCTCCCGTCAAGAGCTGATGCATTTTTTTTTCTTTTGTGTTTGCTAAATGTACGCTGAAGGCTCCGGGATTCATTTCACCGTTCACTGCTGACCACACAATGAATTTTTTTTTACGGGCCTTTGGTCTTGAACCGTATAAGGTTTGATAAGTTTGTTTTAGCTGGGAGAATAATTACTTTTTTTTTTTTTTTTCAATGTGCTGCTTAAATCAAACTCCACAGGCAATTTCTCTGTTTGCTTTCTCCTGTCAGCGAGTGACAACAGATGAGGAAAAATAAACTCAGTCGATAGCTTGTCTATGAAATGAGATGCCTTGTTTAAAAGTCTTTTCAGTTTTCGAGCTCCAGAAAACGTTTATAGATTGTCTGGTTGTGTTCAGTCTAGTGACTTAAAAGATAGGAATTTTATTGTCAACAAAAATTCAATAAAAACTCAAAATCTAATCGGTCTCTCTCTCTCTCAGTACTCACCCGCCATGTCAAAAGCATTTTACTCAACGCGGCCATTTGTTTCTAGCACAAGTTTCATTCTTAAAGTGCTCAGATTGTTCTCATATAAAATGAGTACAGCCGTTTATATGTTATAAAAGTTGAGACTGCTCTAACAGGTCACACTCAAAACACATGTCTGTGTTTTGAGTGTTATTGAAGGAAGACATTTTTAATTTTTTATTTAAGTTAAAAAAAAAAACTTGCAGACACATGTTGCATTTGTTTTTAATTAAAAAATAAATAAAAAAAACTTGTTGCATTTGTTCGTTCATCTGTATTGTTAAGTAATGACCATGTGACAGTGTTTGTGTTGCTCTCTATGTAGCGCCCACATGTTTCTGAGAATCTAGCACTTCAGTTCCGCTCTTTGCACATTGAAAAACGAAGCTAAAACAGTTGTTAAACACTGAAAAACTGGCCTGACTCAAACCAAAACAACACGCTATTTGTCTAGAGAATCGATTCTTAGCGTGATTTGCATAAGTAGCAATTAAAGGATAATTCTAGTGTTTTTTTCCCCTGTGAAAAAGCTAAAGAAACCGTTGTATTGCTTTGATCAAGGCAATCCATCACGCCTAGTTACACTGGCTGCTGCGTTAATATATGATTTCACTCTGCGAATTACTGCGTTCAATGGTAAATATGTTTGTTGTCATTTGTGTGTGTGTGTGTGTGTGTTGTGTGTGTGTGTGTGTGTGTGTGTGTGTGTGTGTGTGTGTGTTGTGTGTGTGCTGTTACATACTCCAACTGGGGACTTCCAACTCTGGCAGACTGGAGTGGAAGCACTTTTAATACCTCTGCAATGAAAAAAAGAAATGCGTCAGTTGTCTCGTTTACAATGATGGATTAGGGCTTGTGAAGGCAGCACAGAAGCGTATTCCTATACACACACACACTGACACACAAGCACACGTACGCACACACACACACAGAGAGAGAGAAACACGCAAACATCACAACACACACAGACACACACACGAGAGAGAGAAACACATGCACAGAGAGAGAGACAAGTGCACACACCCACACACACACATACACACATACATAGACACACACACGGAAAGAGAGACACACACACACGGCATACACCCACGCACATAGACAGACACACATGCACCACACACATACACACACACACACACTTTCCTGAAGGTGTGTTTTAATGGGTTTTTGAAAGCAGTGGGAGCCTGTGACTTCTGGGCTCGACCTCAAGCGGAGCGAACAGTCACAACTGAAAACTGCAGCAAATAAATAATACGATAGAAAGTGATGTGGAGGGAGAAAGTTAAGTTACTTTATTAGTCAATTGCTACATTGAAATTTGTCTTTTCTCATCTCCCCCTCTCAAGTTACCACACTCCAGAGGGGGTCAGAGCGCAGGGTCAGCCATAGTACAGCGCCCCCTGGAGCAGTTTGGGGTTAAGTGTCTTTGCTCAAGGACACAATGGTAGAGATGGTGGGCACCGTGGATGTAATAGCAGCCACCACTAGTTTTACTACTAACACCCTCCTGTCCGGTGCGGGGATCCAACCAGAGACCTCATGGTTACTGGGAGGAGGAACCAGAGACCTCATGGTTACTGGGAGGAGGAACCAGAGACCTCATGGTTACTGGTCGGCCCCTCTTTCCTCTAGGACATCCTACCACTTATAGACAAACGGCTACAAATTGCCCTTCATGTTGCATTTGAGGCCTGTTTAAACCGTAGTAAATTTGATTTGTGAAGCGAAAGGGGCATAGCTAAACACCAACACACACACACACACACACACACACACACACACACACACACACACACACACACCACACACACACACACACACACACACACCCGAGCCGCCCCCTTTTTAAAGCTGTTGTAATGATCGCTCCCATTGGGATTTCTCTAAGTGCCTCTTGCTGCACCGCTGTGTTGTGGCTGTGTCCTAATGTGAACACTTTATCAACATTAATCGAGTTCTCCTTGCACATACATTACACACACACACACACACACACACACACACACACACACACACACACACACACACACACACGCATACATTACACACACACACACACACACACACACACACACACACACACACACACACACACACACACACACACACACACCTTGTTGCCTTTATCGTGTTTCCGAGTCACACACACGTCTGATAGAGTAGAATGCGATATTTATCAGAGTTAGAGGACGAACTGAAAACGGTCTAAAAACTTTTATATTTTAATTTGCTTATTCCGCCCTGTAAATTAGCTTTTTAAATAGTTTTTTTTAAAGAAGGTGAATTAATTGTTTATTTATTTATATGTATTTATTTTATTTCTTTTATTAGATTTTGATCTTTCTTTGTTCTTTGTTGTTTGAATCAATGACGTTTTTTATTGTAAATTATTTTTCAGGAAATGTACCACTTTGTGAAGCGTTTTTTATTCTTATATATATCATTGTGTCCCAAATATGCTGTACAACTAAAGCTGCCTTGCCTAGAAGTCCTTTATTAACATTACAGCAGCCCCAGTAGCCATACAATTATTATAAAGTTATTGAGCTGTGGAAAAGGGGTAGGATCAAATAAGTTTATACTTCTTCCTACTCCTTTTCAGGCATATCAATTCAATATGTTATTTGTTTATTTTTTGTTTATTTTTATTTGTGAAATCATTTGAACATATTTTTTTATTGTATTTTCATGCTTTTAATTTTTCTTTTTTTATATATGTCTGAAATAAAATTGAATCAATCAATCAATATAAAGGTCTGTTTCCTGCTCCTACTTTAACTTAATAAATGTTTTATTTTTTTGCTTGTCTTTAGGCTCCAGCTCCCATGGCGTTTCCCATGGCCTCACCGCAAGTGCCTGTGTATGGAATGGTGAGTTTGCTAACACACAAGATTCAATGGAGGGGCGCCCTTAGCTCAGTTGGTAGGACGCCCCCCCCCCCCCCCCCCCCCCCCCCCATGGGCCTCGGCCAGCAGCGGACCCGTGTTCAATTCCAGCCCGCGGTCGTGCTCTGCATGTCACTCCCCTCTCTGCCCCATTTTCAACTCTGTCTCTACACTATCAATAAAGCATAAAAATGCCAAAAAAATATCTTAAAATGTACATGCAGAAAATGGCTGCAGCTAAGGTTTTCATCACTAATTAATTTGTCGAGGATTTTCCCGATAATTTGATTTGCGTTTGTTTTTATTTACATTTTTCACAATCAGTTTTTAAAGAAAATGTATTTGTGTTTTATCAATAAAATATATGTAAAAAAAAAAAAATCGTAAAATAATTAATTTGAACACCATTGTTTAGTGTATTTTCATGCTTTTTATTTTGTTTTGTATTTTTGATATGTCTGAAATAAATTGAATCAATCAATATCAATCAAATAATGTAAATAAACGTTGCGTTCCGAATCGCATACTCTTTCTTTTTCTATTCTACATACTACATCCGACGATAAAAAGAATCTAGTTAGGATGCAGTAGGCATACTATTGGACATACTTTACTCTCTTATTTCATCATAACATTGCGCCTTGATCTTGCCTCTTGCTTTTATATCTGTCGCATCCCCGTTTGTTTTCATATGGAGGCTTCGTCGATGTGACGTCACTTCACGTGCGCACTGATTGTGGGTCAGAATCGCCGAAATAGGATGCATTTTTCAACACTAACAATCTTGGCCGCATGAAGTAGGACATCCGGGTACTTCTAACCATCCTAAATCTGGCCACAAGAATCGGGACATCCTAAATCTTTTTTCTACATACTATATAGTAGAAAGTATGCGATTCGGAACGCAACCATAGTGTTTTTGAAAAAATCTTAATAATAAACCCTCCCTGTCCAGGTCCCTCCCCACCAGATGGGTCAGATGGGCGGGGTGCAGTTCACGGGACCGCCGCCGATGATGTACAACCAGCCTGTTTCTCAGACCCACCAACCCCTTCGCACCCATGCCAGGAGCCCAGGTGACACACACACACACACACACACACAGACACACACTCACTCACCACTCACTCACTCACTCACTCACTCACTCACTCACTCACTCACTCACTCACTCACTCACTCACTCACTCACTCACTCACTCACTCACTCACTCACTCACTCACTCACTCACTCACTCACTCACTCACTCACTCACACACTCACACACTAACACTCTCACTGTGATCATTAATTACATGTAACAGCAAACGAGACCATCAGTGCAAAGAATGCTATTTTTTATATAGTTTTTCTTAATGCCTTTGTCATGGGTATACGCTCACCCAGGAACTACAGCTGGCGTAGTAAAAACACTACCGCTTTTGTCCAAAGGGGGCGCTAGAATGAACACAAAGTGAAAGTTCCTTGCAGCACCTTTAATCAATACAATTAGATTTTTTATTAACACCAATACAAGTCCAACTGACTACTGCTGAATCAATTCACAATTCCAAAGCTGGACTCCAAACAAAATCAATAGTCCACTCATAAAAAAAACATTTTTACATATTGAATTATGTAGAGAGATGTCAAAAAGCAAGGACCAAGTCAACCAAATAAAAATTTTCTGTTTTTCTTTAAATATTTTGAGGCCTCCGGGAGATAAAAAAATATTCAGTATTTCACATAAAAACAAGTAAAGATTCCAGGAAATGTCTTAAGATATGTTTATGCATTATTGTGTGTAGCCTAAAGCTGTTTTTATTGTATTTAAATTCATGTTGAGAAATTCTTACTTTGGTATCCAACAAAGGGTGACCAATTAAATAAATACTTCACCCGTACGGAATTGGCATTATCATATCATATAATTATAAAATTGCTATTATAATATAATGAATGAGGTTTTTCTTCCCTAAAGCCCCTATTTCACTGGGCTGCGACAGTCTGCGACAAGTTGGAGAGACAAAATTGCGAGAAAATATGCGAATTAGCGACAATTTTCACTTGCAGTCTCACTGAGTTGGTTCTTTCCTTGTCTTTTCAGATGCAGTTTATGTAATCCAGTCAGGGGAGGGTGGGGAAGCAGAGTGCCAAAAGCTACAAACAAACAAACAAACAGCAGAAGAAGAAGGAAACACACAGGAGGAACGATCTGATGATGTCATCACTAGGAGACAGCAAGGCACAAGATGGCCGACGACCAACCGACCGACACCGAGTAACAAGTTGGAAAGAAGAGAAGAAGAAAACGAGTGAACAGAGAATGGAGGTCGTTGTCTGAAACAACTGTGTGTGTGTGTGTGTGTGTGTGTGTGTGTGTGTGTGTGTCTCAGTGTGTGTGTGTGTGTGTGTGTGTGTGTGTGTCTGTGTGTGTGCGTGCGTGTGTGTGTGTGTGTGTGTGCGCCGTTTGACTTAAGTCACTTTCACGGACGGTCACACACTCGACTTAAAACCAGTTGATTGTAGACACCCCGTCAGTGGTTCATTTTAGGGTAAGGTTAAGAGTGAGTCCCCAGGAAACGAATGTAGGTCTCTGTAAACAAACCCCTAGAGGTGAAATGTGTGTGTGTGTGTGTGTGTGTGTGTGTGTGTGTGTGTGTGTGTGTGTGTGTGTTGTGTGTGTGTGTGTGTGTGTGTGTGTGTGTGTGTGTGTGTGTGTGTGTGTGTGTGTGTGTGTGTGTGTGTGTGTGTGTGTGTGTGTGTGTGTGTGTGTGTGTGTGTGTGTGTGTGTGTGTGTGTGTGTGTGTGTGTGTGTGTGGGCTTCTTTCTGTAATACCGTCTAATTTGTGTGTTTTAAATCCCACCGATAGAGTGAATATGGAAGAGAGAGAAATATGGAGGGTCAGACCGAAACCATTAGCTTTATTTCATACTGGTGCTATTTGTCCCTTCTGAGTTACCGTCTGTCTGTGTGTGTGTGTGTGTGTGTGTGTGTGTCTGTCTGTCCGTGTGTGTGTCTGTCCGTGTGTGTGTGTGTGCACAGCAGTTGATTCAGACAACCGCCCTATACAACAGACCTCCTCTCCATCCCCTCTGTTCTCCGTGTGTGTGTGTGTGTGTGTGTGTGTGTGTCCGCTACTGTCGAGTCAGCGAGAGATTTTGAAAGGCTTAAAAAGTGTGTTTCCCGTAACTTTCTCTCGTCTCTGTTCTGTTCGGGATATCTTTGTATTTTTCAAAATCTTTTTTTCTTTTCTTCCGAGGCCTCTCCTGAATGTTATCGGGGCTTGTACAGCGATCTGTTGAAAAAACCATTTGTTAATAGTAGTTGAGCAGTTTAAGGTATTTTCTGTTAGTCATGCTGCATTGTTTTCTCTTCTCTTAAAGGGGCAGACACACACACACGGAGAAACAGGGCTTAGCTAGCGGTGACGACATGCTAACGATGATAAAAACGTGTCTAAAATGGTCAAATGCAAATAAACAAAAGTTGCAGAATTTCCCAAGACCTGGCAAAGTGGTACAGCAACATTTATACGTACAAGATATTAAGGGGAATATTTGATTAGCTGTAGTCACCTGAGCAACCAGGAACATGCTAGTGCCATCTAGTTTAATTCTCGGGAATTGAAAATCATTTGTAGTCAATCAAAATTAAAAAGCTCACTCAGCCAAGCTAGTTAAGTTAGCCAGTTCGTTAGCTTGGTTGCTAACGGGACAGAATGTCCATTGTTTATTCGAAAGACGTAATTTGGTCTAAAAATTATCCCTCTACTTTTTTTTTATTTGTTGTGTCCTTTTCACCAGAGGTCAGCATTTGATTTTGGTCAAATGGCAGTAATTAGTTTTTCAACGTTAACCTAATCTGCCTTCCCTAGCGATGACCCTAGTGATGAAAACAATATGAATGATCTCATGTCACCGGTTTAAATACCTGCTGTGACCAGACTTCCTTTGACCCTTTCATGTTGACAATACTCACAGTGAAATAGAGGAAACTTGGTGGTTTTGTGACGCTAAAGGGTTTTGGCTAGCTGTCCGTTAGCCGTCCGTTAGCCCGTGTGTGTCCGCCCGTCCCGTCTTCATCAGCTCACCAGCCAGACTCAAAGGTTTCTACACTAAAGAGCTTTTCCATTCGGTCCTCCCCGTCCCGATTAGCAGATTCACATCACGTGCCAATGATTGATGACAGCAGCACTGAGTGAGCGATTATAAAAAAGTTACTGAATCAAGTCGAGTTCACTTTAAATTGCACTGAGTCAAAGTGAACAGTGTGAGTGTACGCACCGACAGCCAACCGACACTGAACTTTTGGCATCAACCCCTCGCTCCGCGGTTCCAGGAAAATGTCGGGGATCAAATTTGACTAAAGAGGTCACGGCCATTCCTTAGCCAAAGCATCCAATCGCCAAGAGTTTGACTGTTGGTGTATGTGTGCATTATGCGTTTATAGTGTGTGTTCACATGTGCATTATGCGTTTCAAAGTGTGTGTTCACGTGTGTGTTTTCCATTGAGGGCTATTTCTGGGGGTTCAAATTTGTGTGTCAGATTTTCGAGCCAAATTTGAGCCAGCGAGTTTGACACCAAGTGTGCTTGTTTTTGTTTTTTGTAAAAAAAAAAGAAAAAAATATATATCAAATTTTGTTGCAAAATGCACATGCAAAAAGTTTGCACTGAAGTGACTATCCTGCCGTCGTAGTGAGAGAAGTTGCCAGTTCATTCTGGCTTTTGGAAAAAAGGTTGAGAAAGAGATTTGAAGTTTGTGGAAATTTGTTTTGGGGGGGTTTTACTTAAAGGCCTACTTCACCGGTGGGAATATGAAGTGTATTGAATTCTGAGATCCTATGTAGTATAAATGTGCAAATAAAATTAAATTGGTTCATCCTAGCCTGAGAAAAGGCAGAAAGAGTGTTTTTTGCAGATGACCGATTTTAATTTTTTTTGCACATTTATACTACATAGGATCTCAGAATTCAATACACCTTCATATTCAAACCGGTGAAGTAGGCCTTTAAACAAGGTTTGTCTAAATCTACCGGCCACTGCACTGTGGCGGGTCGCGCTCAGTTACTTTCCTGCCATTCTGACGATGAACTTGAAACGTTTTTTGTAGTGCCACCCCCGGTCCCGTGTCCGCACGTCCCATCAGTGATCGTTAAGTCGCATCGCGCTCGTCATCCGATCTGCTACGAAATCTCTCTAGACTCTCGCTTCTGTCTCTCCACTCCGTCTAGTCGCTCTATCTCTAGAATGCTTCTTTAGCCTGCTTCTTCCGTCACTGTTTGGTAATGTGTAGATATGATGAAAAAAATTAACTAAATAGTAATAATAACCAGTTTCTGTCTAGATCGTCTGCTATCACCCATCACTGTCGCCGTTGGATAGATATTGCCTCCTTAGACGCTTCTTGTCGCAGTCTTGTGTTAGCTTAGCTTAGCCTCTCGTCATAGTAGCCGTAGCTTTTCCCCACCTTGTCCTCCCTCCTGCCAGTCAGTGTCTAGTATCTATAGCTCTATTATCTCTCTCGTGGTGTCCCCTGTCCTTAACGCTTGTAGGCCAAACCTTCCCACTCACCTCTCCGCGTTGTGATTCTATTTTCTCTTAGATTTTAGCTAGCTAGCTTTTCTTTGCGCTGTTAGCATCGCTCCAGTGTCTGGTAGATAAGGTCCTCCTCGTCTTCTTCTTTTTGTTTTTGTTTTCGTTGTCGCGACGACATCGGCCGTCTCCAACCTCTCGTGATGATGTCAGCACTCCGACAAACTGTCTCTGATTGGACCGTTGTTGAACCCAGATAGCGAATCGGATAGCTCGGATCTTTGTGTCGAATAGGAAACTTTGTTGGCCATTGGAGACACACACACACACACACACACACACACACTTCAAGTCAAGTACAGTTCGTAGCAACGGTATCCACCTATCAGTTGGACAGTTAAACAAAAGTTCAGGTCCAGGTCTTGATAGTAAGAAATTGCGTCGGTTTTGGTTTCTGTGATTAGAAAGTGTTCTAGAATAGTTGCAAAGTTCTGAACTCTTGTCAACATGAACTCATGAGACACACAAGACTTGAAGTACAAAATATACTTGTAGCTTCTCAAGTTTGTTGCTCGGCTAGCGACTTTCGGCTAGCCAATTCACTCCTGGGAAAAAGTGGTTAGTAGCAACAGTATCCACCAATCACTTGGACGTTGACACAGTTCAGTTGATTTAAAATGCGTCGGTTATGTTTGGTTTCTGTGTCCAGCAGGAAAGTATTCAAAGAGTGTTCTGGACTGTTGTCAACATGAACTGCCTCTGACACCGTCAATGTCCTAAACTGGGACTCCTCTAAATGCAGGTAGATTTTTTTTTTGGCTTTCGGATTCCAACTTGGACTCTCATTAGACTATTTGCTTAATGGTATGTCTGCGCAGTTTGGCACATAAATGAGTTCTAAATATGGATCTTTTATATTTATTTTTTCTTTGGGGAGCTTGTTGACACTTGGCACTTCAGAGAGACAACCGGTTCCCGTGGCAATGGTCCAGAGATCAGACCCCTAGTCCCCTGCAACCTGAAAACAATGAATCATATCAAGTCTGAACTGCAAGATCCGATAATTCCTGATGTTTGCATATATATCACCTCTGCTGAATACAAAGTGGGTTGGCTTCGGGTTTAGACTTTAGAGGACAGTGAACAAAGCCAGTGCCAAGGGAGGGATTTGTTTGCTATTGCCAAAATTACCTGAAATCGAAAACCGTGTTAAAGTTGTTTGACACAGTCCGACGTGAACTAACTATAATCCTACTTTTTGCGTTCTTCTTGGTCAGTTATTAGCGTTTTTATCATTTCCAGGTTTCTTGTAATTTAAATTTTTCTGCATGAAGTTGCGTCCTGCTTGTTTAGCTATGAGGTTGCTGCATCTGAAGTGGTTCAAAAATGGTTCGAATTTCGGGATCCCGGAAAATAAGGAGACTGCTATGAGTCAAAGTAAATGTTTCGGCTCTTTTCATTGTGTCCTTAACATCGATGTAACTGCCAGTAATTATAACAGCTTCATCGTGTAGGTGATTTTTGTTACGATAGCCTATTTATCGGGGGAAGGAGTTTGGAGTTTGTCCTGCATGTAGGCAACTCCCTTTCCCCTTTCCAACTCAAGACACTTTCTCACTATCTTACAATTTACAGCAGGGAGTTCCCCCAAGTTTACTACTGTTTTTGTCCATTCGGGGATCGTCAGACCAGGCTTAAAAGTTTTCAGTCGAACTTCAAAATGCTGCTGCTGCTGTGCTGGCACCACTACACACCTCTCTGCATTGTTGTAGCATGAATGTCTAGGTGGCGCGAAGGACACACAGATAAAACCTTGATGTCATATTAAAACCCGTCTGTTTCTCCGCTAAAGGCCAAGCAGTATCAAACATTCGGAGGGCAGACTTTCTCTTTCTCTTGGTCGGCCATTTCTCAAACTTTTCTCGGGGTCGGGCGGCGAGTGCATGGTTGTATCGTTTTGTCGACGTTTGTTGTCCTTTAAAAAATTCTGTTTTTTTTCCCTTCTCCAAAAAGCATGTGTTAAAGACAGTGATGGTGGTGAAGATTCATTCTCGTTTTTTTTAATAACGTCTTGTTCAAGGCGAAGGGTGCAAGATATACAGTAGATAACACTTTCCTTTTCCCTCGACCAGTCCGTTTGCCGTCCGTGAAATGCCAGGTTCAGAAGTTTGTTGGACTGAATTCCGACAGTATGTTTGTACCGTCGATTTAAACGAAGCCACTGTAGCAAAAAGGGAGCGCCAAATTTTTTTTTTTTTTTTTTTGTGTTTTAAAACTTACCTCTCCCAAAGATGTCACATTTGTAACTTGCTTCACATTGCAAAGATTTGTCCTTTTTTGGATTGTCTACAGGTTTGGCGCCATCTGTTGGTAGCTGTGTGCGTCGCAGTCTACCAGTGTAAAATTCATTCAAAAAACCACACAAAAAATTGAACTAAAATGTTAACAAACGAGAGAGGCGGTTTTAAACGGATACATATTTCCTAATTTGTGTCAGTGCGTCGGTGTGTCTGAATCGAAAGAAAAACTCTCTTGTGCACGTTCTGTTTTTTCTACATCTGTGTTTTTTGGTAACGAAAAAACCCTCGGATTGCTGCCTCACTATTCTGTATATAGAAGAAAATGCCACACACACACACACACACACACACACACACACACACACACACACACACACACACACACACACACAACGACACACACACGCACAGAGCTTAAAGACATACTCTCATAATCTGCAACTGCATTATTTTGCATTTACTATTTTATTTTTCTGAACATGAAAGATGTTAGCGTTTTATTACAGCGGTATAAAGGTATGATTACTACTACTATTCAGAGCTGCAGACCTCCAGCTATGAATTCTCAATGATGCCAAATGTTTTTTGAGCAGAGTACACCTTTTAAAATATCTTTTCTTTCTCTCCTCTTCTGTCTGTCTCTCTCTCTCTCTCTTCTCTCTCTTTCTTCTCTCTCTCCCACCCACCCCCCCATCTCTCTCTTCTTTGTACATTTTTTTCTATTTATTTAAAGCAGAAATATATGGATTGTATCAAGCATGGAAAGGCAAAAACTAAATGTTACAGTTGACAAAAAAAAATCACAGGCTTTTATTTTACAGCAGTATATATTTGTTTATTCTAGGGATCTGTTTTCTCTCTCTTTTTTTTGGAAGAAATAAAAAGTCATTTTCCATTCCTAAACCAGTCTGTGTTTCTTGAGTTTGAGTCTTGAATATTGTAATTGCATATGTTTATATTTTATACAAAGGTCTTAAATCATATGAATAATCAAACAAATTAAATTCAAAATGTATGAACCCAATAAAAAGAGCTAATCTAGGGAAATGCAATAAAAAACTGATGCACAACTTGAAACCACTATTTAAAAGGAAAAGGACTCAAAAATGTCTAACTTTACATTTACAATTCAATAAAAAAAAAAATGCTATAATAATATTTAAAACTGATAGGCCTAATAATGTTAAAATGTTTTATTAAAAACTGTGTATTAATACCAAAAGAAGATCATTAAGTGAAGTTTAGCAACAACGTAAAAAGCCATTAAAGGAACAATGCCCATAATTCTAACTTGTAACCATCTCAAAATAGTCCTCAACTCTAATTAATATCACATAAAAATAGACCAGAGTAATGTTTAGTTGTTAAATTATGTAACTGAATGTGTCTTGGGTAAATGTAGGCTCTACTGTAGCAGACAGTTTTTTATACCAGTGTAGTTGAGTGTGTGTGTGTGTGTGTGTCCTAAGTCTTCTTTTTATTGTAGCCTAATTCATTTCAATAGGCTATATCCTTCCCCTGGTTCCGACAGCAAATCATTCACAAAAGACAAAACACTGCTGTCACTCACTCAGTTATGATGCCATTTGATCGATATGCTAGTTTGTTTGTCACTGAAGGTTGTTTATTTTAAATACATCCTAAAAATAACTAATACTGATACCTACATACATCACCCCGCCCGCCTGGCCTTGACGGGAGCTGTTTATGATGTGACTGAACAAACGAACACAAACAAACGGTTTCATTTTTTCAGAGCTCGATAGAACGTTCTCTTTAAACCGTCACCGTGGGAACCCTGGAGTCGCCGTGGTAACAAAGTCCGAGCAGACACCAGACAGATGGCGGACTGTGTTTTATTAGGTGGACGTGTCACAACAAACATGGATTTACAGTGTGTGTGTGTGTGTGTGTGTGTGTGTGTGTGTGTGTGTGTGTGTGTGTGTGTGTGTGTGTGTGTGTGTTGTGTGTGTGTGTGTGTGTGTGTGTGTGTGTGGTGTGTTGTGTCTGTGTGTTGTGTGTGTGTGTGTGTGTGTGTGTACATGTACACAGGTGAACACCCAAACATTATCGCAGGGAAACAGTATGGCCTAAACTACTGTAGCCTATGCAATGTTTTGGTCTGAAACAGTAACAAGGTTTGCCCACAGTCACAGGGAATACGGGACATTTCAATATTGGCTCATTTCAGCATCATTTCCGATCCGGTTGTCAATTTTTTTATCCAGTCTATAGGCCAAACTAAGTAGCCTAGGTTATGTTTTTATCAATGTGTAATCGCTTAAAAGTTTTCTTTCTTTTATTACCTGCTTAGAAAGAGCCGTGTAGGCCTATAGGCTATCTAGGGGCAGGTAGCCATGTTTCTACAGTAGCACAGACCAAGAAGAAGACCAAGAAGAAGTAGGCCTACAGAATAAATAACTAAACACATCTTCACCTCATCACTTGATATTGTGGAAAGACTTGAGGCAGTGGTGGATGATGCCATCTTCAGTTAGGCCTACTAGCTTCTTGCCCTTGAAGGCCACCGTAGCTTTAGTCAATTCTCTGAAAAAGGAATGGTAAGCGAGGGAATGTTGCAAATTGCAATCTAGATTTTTCACTGCTAGTTGACTCCAAAATACATCTTTAAACCTGCAGTGTAGAATTTTGGGTTTTATTTCCTAGCAGATTTTGTAGAAAGTAATTATAATATCCATAAGTGCATTTAATTTAGTGCATAATAGCTGAAAAGAATGTTTTGAATTATTATTTTTTCCCTTAGAAAGGGTCTCATAGCCTATATGTCCATATTTCTGCATATTTTGGACCAAGGCCTAGTGCCACCATCTTGAAAGTGTCATAGTTGGAATGTCATCAGGTGCATTGTTTAAAATTTAGAATTGTTCTTGTCCTTGAAGGCCACTGTAGCTTCTGTTATTATTCGAAAGGGTTGGGGTTACCCAGGGAGCGTTGCATTCTAGAACTTTGTAGAACTTTCTTGATGATGTCATATTACACACTGCACCTTTAATACACAGTGGAGTGCTTTTAAAGCTGTAGTGTGTAGAATTTACTGTCATTTTTCAGAACAGACGATATGGAAGACTGCAAAGATCCCAGACCACCACGACATCCAAGTTTGGAAGAAAAAATCTGGTACGGAGATGAAAAACTTTGGCATAGACAGAAGGTGCTATATTTGTTTGGGTTTAGCTCTGATCGTTGCAACATATTTTAGGGTCTCCCCCATCGGGCCGCAGATAAATAATAATAAAAAATATACAGAACATTTTGGTTTCACAAATGCTGTTTTTAGCATCTGAGCGAAACATTTAACAAGTACATAACAAAATATTTTATGTTTTCATGGGGACCAAAATAAAAATAAATAATCCCCTGGCTGTTAGTAATCAACTGGCAAAGATACCGCTGTCTGCTTCTCCTGGGAAAATAACCATGCACACTTTTTTTTCTCTGTGTTGAGAGAATTCTACAAAAATCTTAAAAAAATTATAGGCTAATAATAAAAATACAAGCTATGTTCAATTTGTGCAGGTTTAAATGTGAACACATAAACTGTCATGTCCCCCAACATCATGCCATGTCTTATTTTGTCCTGCACCGTGTCACTTAAAGGTGCTCCGAGGAACTTTCAGTTTGTGTTCATTCTAGCGCCCCCTTTGGACAAAAGCGGTAGTGTTTTTACTACGCCAGCTGTTGTTCCTGGGTGAGCGTATACCCATGACAAAGGCATTAAGAAAAACTATATAAAAATAGCATTCTTTGCACTTACGGTCTCGTTTGCTGTTACATGTAATTTATGATCATCAGAGGGGGGAAATTAGACTGTTTCAGAAGTATTTAAAAGTTCCTCGTAGCACCTTTAAATAGTGACATATGGTTGCCATTCATATTGTGGCCACAGTAGGACCCTGTATGTGACAGCAGTCGCTCACTAGAGGAATGTCCTACCCCCCAACCCTTCAGATAAGTTGTGACAGCTGTAAATAGAGAGGGAGAGAGAGAGAGAGGGGGAGCGAGAGGAGAGAGAGGGGTAGAGAGAGGGGAGAGAGAGAGGGGGAGAGAGAGGGAGAGAGAGAGAGGAGGGAGAGGGAAAGGGAGAGAGGGAGGGAGAGATAGAGAGAGAGGGGAGGGAGAGAGGGAGGGAGAGAGAGAGAGATTGTGAGAGAGAGAGGAGAGGGAAAGGGAGAGAGAGAGGGAGGGAGAGAGATAGAGAGAGGGGGAGAGAGAGAGAGGTTAGGGGCTATTTTTAACCTTTCATTCAGCTAGGCCCAAACCAGAGATAGGTTACCCCCCCCCCCCCCTCCTTCTTTCTCATTCTAGCCGGACAGAGAACTTTCTGGAGGCTCGAGACCGCAGTGTTAAGACCGCAGGAGACCGGACAGGCTTGGAGACTGTCAGAGGATTCCTCAACTACGTGAAGACATCAGAATCCCGTAAAACAATCTGGTGGTTAACATGACTTCACTGCTGTGCTATAACAAAGGCTGTGGGCTGAAATATGAGGCCAAGAAGAACAAGGACGGTAAGAGAATATGACTGCCATCGGTGTATGAGTGTGTGTGTGAATGGGTGAATGTGGTAAGATATGTAAAGCGCTTTGGGGCTGAGGAAATCGGCTAGAAGGCGCTATATAAGTCAAGTCCATTTACCATTTACCATGACTTTTGATTGATCCTTTTAAATAGTCCAGTGACAATGTGTTGGTCTGTTTAAAAACTTTTTATCACCTGCCCTGACTGACATTTTCTCTATATGTTGTGTCAAGGCAATGGGGAGTTTATACAGTCTATTGTGTGCATTTGTCTTCTGAGAAACAGTGTTCGTAGGTGCCTTTACTTTTAAGTTCAATGAAACTACATTCGAAACATGGAACAGTTAAAAAATACATTACTAGACAAAATGTGCTCGTGCCAAAAAATATATACACAATGCAAGTGGGTAAGGATAGATATAAGTGCCTCAAACTTTTAGGAAAACTGGAATTAAGAGATTTGAATTTACTGGCAAAATACAGGCAATTAGACGGTTGTTTAAGTGCTTTGTATAATGTGATAATATGTGTATGAGAGAGAGAGAGAGAGAGAGAGAGAGAGAGAGAGAAGAGAGAGAGAGAGAGAGAGAGAGAGAGAGAGAGAGAGAGAGAGAGAGAGAGAGAGAGACAGAGAGAGAGAGAGAGAGACAGAGAGAGAGAGAGAGAGAATCGGTTGTGAGCATGGTGAGTAGCCTGTAGCATTGTAGGCCATGTGTCGCCAGCTAACCTCATAGCAACCAACTTCCTTTTATGGGACGCTGACTCACAACTCTAGCTGCAACAGCTGATACATTCTGTGACGTGTGTGTGTGTGTGTGTGTGTGTGTGTGTGTGTGTGTGTGTGTGTGTGTGTGTGTGTGTGTGTGTGTGTGTGTGTGTGTGTGTGTGTGGACGTGTGTGTGTGTGTGTGTGTGTGTGTGTTTCCTCCCAAAAGATTCCTGCCTCTTCCATCCAGGTGTGCCCATCTTCCATGACGCTCTCAAGGTAAAACTGAATAATAAGTAAACACACACACACACACACACAACACACACACACACACACACACGCACACGCACACGCACACGCACACGCACACGCACACGCACGCACGCACGCACACTCACACTCACACACACACTCACACACACACACACACACACGCACGCACACACACACACACACACACACACACACACACACACACACACACACACTTATTTCTTGTGTTCCTCTACAGGGATGGTCGTGTTGCAGGAAAAGGACGACAGACTTCTCAGAGTTTCTCTCCATCAAGGTAACAACAACAACAACAACAACAAGGGTTAAAAACACTGTCAGCCGGGGGCGCCCTTAGCTCAGTTGGTAGGGCGTCCTCCCCCCCCCCCATGGGCCTCGGCCAGCAGAGGACCCGGGTTTGATTCCAGCCCGCGGTCGTTCTCTGCATGTCACTCCCCTCTCTGCCCCATTTCAACTCTGTCTCTACACTATCAATAAAGCATAAAAATGCAAAAGAAATATATTAAAAAAAAAAAAAAAACATTTCTGAACAATTGCAACACAGAAAATTATTCTTTCAATGTCAGCAAAGATACATGATCAATAAGTAAAACAGTTTGTGGCGCTCCGGTGGCGTAGTGGATAGAGCGCGTACCATATTGGCTCTGGCCTTCGTTGCAGTGGTAGCGGGTTTAAATCTGACCCGTGGCCCTTTACTGCAGGTCATCCCCCCTCTCTCTCTCTCTCTCTCTCTGTCTCCCCATTTCCAATCTGTACTGTCTAATAAAGCTTGAAAATGCCCAAAAATATTATCTTAAAAAAAAAAACAGTTTACTCTATGCACCTGCTTTCCACCGCTTACAGCAACTTAAAACTCTCGCTCAAAACGTAAAATAAATGATGAATAATATTTAAAGTTTGACGACATCATTCAACCCAAACCGTCATGTGACTGTTCTGTTCTACACACACACACACACACCGTAATGTGACTGTTCTGTTCTACACACACACACAGGGCTGCACCCGCGGTCGCCACAGCAACGAGAAGCCAGCGGAACCCATGCGTCCGGAAGTGACGTCGGATAAAACTGAAACCAAACAACGCATCAACGGACAAGAAATCATTTTCCAGGGACCCAAGTCTGCCGAGACGCTGCAGAAAGAGAGACCCAGGGTGTGTGTGTGTGTGTGTGTGTGTGTGTGTGTGTGTGTGTGTGTGTGTGTGAGTGTGTGTGTGTGTGTGAGTGTGTGTGTACTTGTACAACTAATTTTTTGAGAAACAATTTGAGTTTTAGAGGACATTTTTGGGAAGTGAGGACATTTTGGCCGGTCCTCACTTGTGGACAGGCCTTTAAAGGAGCTGTTGAGGGTTAACACTAGGTTTTAAGGTTCAGGTATGAATTAGGTTTATGTTAGGGTTAGTGTAAGGGTTGGGGTTGGGCATTTAGTTGTGATGGTTAGGGTTAGGGTAACGGCTAGGTAATGTATTATGTCAATGAATGTCCTCACAAGTATAGCTGTACAAACATGTGTGTGTCTTTGGTTGTGTGTGTTCGTGTTTGATTGTGTGTGTGTGTGTGTGTGTGTGTGTGTGTGTGTGTGTGTGTGTGTGTGTGTGTGTGTGTGTGTGTGTGTGTGTGTGTGTGATTGTATGTATGTGCTGTTTTGATTGACGTACTAGATTTGTCTATACCTAAAAAAATGTTTTCTCATTTGCATAAGATAAGTGGTGTTTTCCTGCCTGCTGCTGCTGTGTGTGCGTGCGTGCGTGTGTGTGTGTGTGTGTGTGTGTGTGTGTGTGTGTGTGTGTTGTGTGTGTGTGTTCGCTCGCTCACTGAGGTCGCGGTGAGGTCGCCCCCGCAGCGCTCCAGAAATAAATCATTTAGTTTAGATCGCACGATGTGTCAGTCAGCAGCTCTCTCGCACACACACACGCACACACACACACACACACACACACACACACACACACACACACACACACACACACACACACACACACACACACACACACACACACACACACACACACACACACACACACACACACACACACGTTACATGTGTTCTCCCTCTTCATTCATTTTGTTTTCCTTCACTAGTGACAATGAAACAAACAGTAGCATTGAGCTGTATTTTTTATGAGTTTCTAACTTAAAGGTGCCACGGGGAACTTTGAAAACAGTCTTATTTTTCGTATATGAATTATAAATGAGCAAAGGAGACCATCAGTTAAAACAACAGTATTTTTATATGGTTATTATTAATGCATTTGCTCGGGGTCAGGCACTTCTTGTGTTTATGAACGGTAACAAATCAAATATACTTTGCTTCACCATCATCATATCACCATTATTATTCTGACACAGTCACATATACAGTGGAGGAAATGTATTTGATCCCTCACCGATTTTGTCAGTTTGCCCACTTACAAAGAAATGAGCGGTCTGTCTTTTTAAAGCTAGGTTTATTTTAACAGCGATAGACAGAATATCAAAAAGAAAATCCAGAAAATCACATTAAAAAAAAGATAGAAATTATTTTGCATTTCATTGAGTGAAATAAGTATTTGATCCCCTTCCAACCATAAAGAATTCTGGCTCCCACAGATTAACCTTGTGCTTTAAAAAAAATATTCCTAATCTCAACTAGTTTCCTCTATAAAACATATTACCATTATTATTCTGACACAGTCTCATATAAATACATTACCTCATCGCGAAGCATCCTGCCGTCTCTCCTTTACTTGTTAGTTCCTAGACACATCTTTAAACCAATTTTTTCCAAAGGTATAGGAATCAACAAAGGTTCCTCATAGTCACTTTAAATGGTAAATGGACTCCACTTATATAGCGCTTTTCCCTGGTGTTTCACAGACTCAAAGCGATTTACATTGTTTTGTACACATTCACACACACATTCATACACCGATAGCAG
The DNA here is from genome assembly GCA_026122265.1 of Ammodytes dubius. Taxonomy (NCBI): domain Eukaryota; kingdom Metazoa; phylum Chordata; class Actinopteri; order Uranoscopiformes; family Ammodytidae; genus Ammodytes; species Ammodytes dubius. The sequence goes on from CM047527.1 coordinate 16,791,454, forward strand.
CAAGCTAGTTAGCTTATCGGGAGTAATTCGGGGTTCGATGTCTTGCCCAAGGACACTTCGACATGTGGCGGGTAGACGGGGATCGAACCTCCGACCCTGCACTCTAGAGGCGACCTCCTTACCCACTTCGCCACTTTAAGTAACTTTCAGGGACACACACTAGTTCTGAGACCAGTTTATTGGGGACAAAAGACTTGTACAGGATTAGAAAAAAATATATTTTTATTTTTGTCATGGCTTTGTTTTGGGTAAGTCTGTAAGAAATCAATGTACGTCGATGTAAGATTCTAAAAAGTGACCTTTGACAAAATGTTGTGTGTGTGTGTGTGTGTGTGTGTGTGTGTGTGTGTGTGTGTGTGTGTGTGTGTGTGTGTGTGTGTGTGTGTGTGTGTGTGTGTGTGTGTGTGTGTGTGTGTGTGTGTGTGTGTGTGCAGTTCAGAGGAGACCCTGACCAAGCTGCCCCACAAAGTGTCTGCGTCGCTGTCTCAGGCGCTGGAGAAAATGAGCATCAGCAGGAAAGCAGAGGAAGAGAAGAAAGGTCAGTGTGTGTGTGTGTGTGTGTGTGTGTGGTGTGTGTGTGTGTGTGTGTTGTGTGTGTGTCTGTGTGTGTGAGTTTGTGTGTGAGTTTGTGAGTTTGTGTGTGTGTGTCTGTGTGTGTGTGCGCAATAGAAATATCTTCAGGTCAAGCTATTTTATAATTTCAAAATTTGTTCCTGTTTTCAATAGAAAAGTGCTTTAAACAAATTGATTGGCTGTTGAATCTGAATAAGATGTTTTAGCTACACTATACTACAGTTTCTTATATTACAAAAAAAAACAAAAAAAACAACAACAACGTAAAGTTCAGATGGCAGGGTGGGGCGCTCCGGTGGTGTAGTGGATAGAGCGCGTACCATATTGGCTCCGGCCTTCGTTGCAGTGGTCGCAGGTTCAAATCCGACCCGTGGACCTTTACTGCAGGTCATCCCCCCCCCCCCTCTCTCTCTCTCTCTCTCTCTCTGTCTCCCCACTCTGTACTATCTAATAAAGCTTGAAAATGCAAAA
>CM047527.1:16797497-16802497 GCA_026122265.1 Ammodytes dubius
TAAGTACATTTAATTTAGTGCATAATAGCTGACATTTTTTTTTTATTATAATTTTTTCCCTTAGAAAGGGTCTCATTATATGTCCATATTTTTAAGTAAAAAAATGTTCTTGTCCTTGAAGTTCTACAAAGTTCTAGAATGCACGCTCCCTGGGTAACCCCAACCCTTCTGAATAATAACAGAAGCTACAGTGGCCTTCAAGGACAAGAACAATTCTAAATTTTATAACAACGCACCTGATGACATTCCAAAAACATGGATTTCTCCATACGACTTGCCCGCTCAATGGACAAAATGTAACATTAATATTTGTAATTCTCCGCTCAGGAGGATAATTCAGATTATTGGCAGAGGTGATTTTACACCAATGAGGACATATTTATGAATGAGGATCTTGATTTTAGCTAATACATTACTTAAAATGTTACACAGTGCACCTTTAAGTGAGTGGAAGGACATCGCATGTAAACTTTAACTTTAACTTAATGACCCAATCACAGGGCCAGCAGGAGGAGAGCAGTGCGGAGCCTGAACGGGACAACGGGACGGAATGGGACATCGACGACGACGACATCAGCGACTCTGACGAGGAGTGGAACTACGACACGAAGCGGAACCAGACGCCGCAGCAGAAAGAGACGCAGAAGAAGAAGGAGGAGGAGGAAATGAAAGCCAAGAGGCAGGAAGTGGAGCTGGAGATGAGACGCGCGGTGGAAGCTAACCGGATAGCCGAGCAGGAGAGGGAGGAACAGAGGAAAGAGCAGGAGATGGAGGGCTTTGAAGACCTGCCCGATCTAGAGGGGTAGAGACAGAGGGGGTAATATGGGGAAAATGGGTTTAAATTGGGTTAGCGAGCTAGAAAAAATAGTTTTTTGTAATATTTGTAATGAAGTATTACAAGTATAAGCGTCATGCAACTTCTTAGAATGACACACGAGGGGGCGCTCCGGTGGTGTAGTGGATAGAGTGTGTACCATATTGGCTCCGGCCTTTGTTGCAGTGGTCGCGGGTTCGAATCCGACCCGGGGACCTATACTGCAGGTCATCCCCCCTCTCTCTCTCTCTCTGTCTCCCCATTTCAACTCTGTACTGTCTAATAAAGCTTGAAAATGCCAAAAAATAATCTTAAAAAAAAAAAAGAATGACACATGGTGAGAATGGGTCCGGATTTGGTTGGAAGGTAGAACAAACATTTAAAAAAGCTGAAGTGTGCTGTAACTTTTTCATATGAATGAATGTCTGCTACTGTCATTAGGTGAAGAAGGTATTGAATATTTTTTTCTCTTGGGTGTTTCCCTTTGTAGACGGTCCCTGTGCTCTCGTCTCACAGCACAATGTTATGAGTCGAGCTTACAGGACAAAAAATTGTCTGCCTAGGGGCGCCTTTAGCTCAGTTGGTAGGGCGTCCCCCCCATGGGCCTCGGCCAGCAGCGGACCCGGGTTCGATTCCAGCCCGCGGTCGTTCTCTGCATGTCACTCCCCTCTCTGCCCCATTTCAACTCTGTCTCTATACTATCAATAAAGCATAAAAATGCCCAAAAAAATATCTTAAAAAAAAAAAAATGTCTGCCTCACGACGGTATCAAAGATGCCTTGTTTGTGTTTGAATAATGTTTATCTGATGAGTTGTTGGTCCCGGAAGTTTGAATCTGTCACTAACCTTCCAACTTTACCGCAGTCTGGAACTGTCAAGTTTAATATCAACATTGTATTTCAACTTTGTGTTACACATTTTTATTCTTTTTCTCTCAAAGTACATAATGAAAATAAAAAAAACTCCACCTTTTCATATGTTTTCCTCTCCCTTTTGGCCCAAATAGCCTTCTGTAGATTTGCCTTAAAGGTGCTACAAGGAACTTTTTAAAATTTCTGAAACAGTCTCATTTTTCCATTTTCAAATGAGACCATCAATGCAAAGAATGCTATTTTTATATAGTTTTTCTTAATGCCTTTGTCATGGGGTATACACTCACCCAGGAACAACAGCTGGCGTAGTTAAAACACTACCACTTTTGTCCAAAGGGGGGCGCAAGAATGAACACAAACTGAAAGTTCCTCGGAGCAACTTTAACGGGGTAGCACAAACATTTAAAATTGAGACAGATTTCTTTGATAAAGTTAATACACTAATAATTCAACCCTCAAATCTTTAATTGTTTATCTAAAAATCTAATGAAATGTAAATATTTGCTACAGACACTTTTGAAGTAAATATAAGGGCTTGATTCTCTTGAAGAGGTTACTAACAGACACACCGGATCCTTCATATTTTTTATTGAATTACAATGCCTGAGAAAGTGACTGAAAATGTGAATATCATTTAACACATACTGGATGCAATTTCAAAACAAAAAATAAAATCTTTTTTTTTTCAACTTTCATGTCCAAATGTCTTTTTTAATGTCTGTGTCTACAATGAACGGATATTAATGGTATTAATGGATCATTTCATAACCTCCCAATATAATCTCATGACTGCATTTGATTTCTCGGGTGAAGAGAAATCAATTTTGAGAGGGGGTGCTTTAAAAAAAAAGTCAATAAGGTGTTATGTACTGTAGGTCAAGGAAAGGCTGACATATCTGCTTAAATTGTTCTGCTTTCCCTGAAATCTCATATCAAATGTTCTACATATATAAAGTACTGGAGAACTCCATGAGCCACATATCGAAGCAGGGGGCTATCTCCTTATTCCATACCTTAAGAATCTTTTTTTTTTGTGCCATCACCATCCCATACTGGATAACTTGTGTAATAATTACGCTCTCAAGTCACTTCACAATAAATTTTCAGGTAAACCCTTATTGGTGTTCCTTTAAGAGAATGCACACACAACAGTTAAAAAAAAAAATATCACAAAAAGTTGCAAAAAACTAGCACCGGCATAGGTTACACTGTCGTTTTTTAATTTTTTTTATCAAAACGACATAGGTTAGACTGTCGTTTTTTTTCTTCTTTTAATCAAAACGACATAGGTTACACTGTCGTTTTTTATAATATATGTTTTTTACATGTGAAAAGCCCCCCTCTCGATATTGATTTCTCTTCATCCGAGAATCAAATCCTTTGGAGGGAATATTTGCTTGACTGATGTTAATAAGTGGAGTAAGTTTTCATGAGCGTCAGGAAACTTACTCCACTTATTTGCATCTGGCCATTTTTGTTTTGGGCCATTTACATTGAATTCCATTCATTTTCTGTAGGATTGGGGTTGAGCTAGGGTTGCTATCTCCCACAAGGAAAGTCTGACGCTCATGAAACTTACTCCACATATTAACATCCGTCATGTAAATATACCCACCAAAGGATTTGATTATCTGATGCAGAGAAATCAATTTTGAGAGGGGGTGCTTTTCACGGCAAGCCAGTCCATTTTGGGGCGATTTACATTGAATTCCATTCATTGTCTGTAGGATTGGGGTTGAGCTAGGGTTGCTATCTCCCACAAGGAAAGTCCGACTCCCTTGAAACTTACTCCACTTATTACCATCATTCATGTAATTTAGCATGGCTTTATGAACACCAGCCAGCATGTACAATCATCAGACAACATCAATTTGGGGCGACTGTGGCTCAGTTGGTAGAGCGGGTCGGCCGATGATCAAAGGGTTGGAGGTTCGATCCCCGCCCTGCCACCTGTGTCATAGTTGTTGTGTCCTTGGGCAAGACACTTCACCCACCTTGCCTCGTGTGAATGTCGATAGTTAGCCTGCTGCTATCGGTGTATGAATGTGTGTGTGAATGGAGTCTTTGGTCTCAATGGGATTTACCTGTAAAAATAAAGGTTTAAAAAAAAAAAAAAAAAAAAAAAAAAAAATCAGACACGGTTGTTTTCACACGTCAATATTTCATTTTAATCTCCGAAGGGTTTTTTCCGCCGACTTTGTCTCTGTTACACACTGCACACGATAACACAATAGAACACCTCGCAATGTACAAAGTCGTGCAACATCTAGTCTGGCTTCCAGCATTGCGCACACAGTCAACCTCCAATATTCAGGCTGTTTCAAATCCAACAGGGGGGGTGCGTTCACAAAATGTTGCCTATTGAATACTGTTGCACAAACATGGTGGGGTTGTTTGTAATTCGCCGGTTTCAGTCAAAAGTGACAAAATAAATGGCACTCACAACAACAACAAAAAATTGCAAAAAAAAATAATCACAAATTATGTTATGAGATCTTTAGTTTAAAGACCATGAAACATAGGCAACTAGTTTTTTATATATATATACCAAAATGTCTTCCACAAAAGCGTGTTCCCCCCCAAAAAATCGACACATCTTCGAGATCACTTTTCAACACAGCAGATATCAGAACATCAAGCAAGTTAAAGTGGTAAGGTAAGACTTTTTCCAATGTTACAATTAAAAAAATATACACACAAAAGTTCCCCCAAATATTGGCAAAACATATTAGGCTGAGTATGACATCTCACTTTTGTGTAAACGATTCATCAGTAGTCAATGCAATAACACTGGAGAAGAAATCCCATAACTTTGGCTTTTACAGTTAGAATCATTTTAATATCATGAATTGTTATTTTTTTTGAACACTATTTTTCAGTACCGATTGGGGTAACGTCGGCAAGACATTTCAAAGACATTGCGTTGGTAGTGGAATGACACAATCGCGTGGTATAGAACATTGGCATTAAACGGGAGAGATCTTAAGCTGCTTTGGGGAGTATTCGTACAAACACTACCGATGTATAATAAACATTTGTGTATATGTACATCTCGATATATATTTTTCATTCTTTTTACGTTTGGTTAAGATATATTACAGTTCATCAACACACTTTTTGTCCGTATACATTTATCATAAATAAAAAGATTCGTCGTCAAATCAATAAAAAAAAGAAACCACTCGTAAAACACTCAAAATCTTTAAAAGAAACCCCACCAACACACACACACCACACACACACACACACACACACACACACACACACACACACACACCAACACACACACACACATGTCTTTTTTCCCATTAAGT
>CM047527.1:16833480-16840980 GCA_026122265.1 Ammodytes dubius
TGTAGGTCACTTCAGTTTTTTTAATCAATCGAAACGACAGGTTACACTGTCCTTTTTATTTTATTTTTTTTATCAATCAAAACGACATAGGTTACACTGTCGGTTTTTTTTTTTTTAATCAATCAAAACGTTTTTATTTTATTACTATAAACTTCTAAAATGGTAAAATGTTGTTCAGATAAACCCTTATCGGTGTTCCTTTAAAGGCCTACTTCACCAGTTGGAATATGAAGGTGTATTGAACTCGGAGATCCTACTTGGGGCAGCAGTGGCGAAGTGGTAGGGAGTTCGCCTCTGGTGTGCAGAGTTGGAGGTTCGATCCCCCGTCTCCCCGCCACATGTCGACAAAAAGTCGCAAAAAAATGCACCGACATAGGTTACACTGTCGTTTTTTTAAATTTTTTTTTAATTTATTTTTAATAAATCAAAACGACATAGGTTACACTGTCGTTTTTTTATTTTTTTAATCAATCAAAACGACATAGGTTACACTGTCGTTTTTTTTTTTTTTTTATCAATCAAAACGTTTTTATTTTATTACTATAAACTTCTAAAATGGTCAAGTTTTGTTCAGATAAACCCTTATCGGTGTTCCTTTAAAGGCCTACTTCACCAGTTGGAATATGAAGGTGTATTGAACTCCGAGATCCTACTTGGGGCGACAGTGGCGAAGTGGTAGGGAGTTCGCCTCTTGTGTGCAGAGTTGGAGGTTCGATCCCCCGTCTCCCCGCCATATGTCGACAAAAAGTCGCAAAAAAATGCACCGACATAGGTTACACTGTCGTTTTTATTTTATTTTTTTATCAATCAAAACGACATAGGTTACACTGTCGTTTTTATTTTATTTATTTATTTTGAATCAATCAAAACGACATAGGTTACACTGTCGTTTTTTTTGTTTTTATTATTTATTTAAAAAAAAGTGTAGAGACATAGTTGAAATGGGGCAGAGAGGGGAGTGACATGCAGAGAACGACCGCGGGCTGGAATCGAACCCGGGTCTGCTACTGGCCGAGGCCCATCGGGGGGGACGCCCTACCAACTTTCCCCAAGAGAAATACATTTTGAGAGGGGGTGCTTTTCAAAATTGATTTCTCTTCCTCCGAGAATCAAATCCGTTGGTGAACCAAAAAGCAGATGTACACAATTCACGAGTCAGATATGTTTTTTCTTTATAGTTTATTACAGGAGTACATTTAACAGACACGGTAACAAAACAAAAAAGGAAAAGGAAGAAAGTAGAACCAAGACATTCATATTTTTAAACTAAATGAACATATTTTTCCTGTAAAAAGAAAATACAAATATTATGTACAGAATGACAAACAGTTCGGATTGAGAGGGGAGGGGGGAGGGGGGAGGGGGGGGAGAAGTGTAGTCGCATGGCACTTAAAAAATAGACATTACCTCGCAAGTGCTTTCTGTTTTTTTCCATAATTAATATAAAATAAAATGCAGTGATAATAGGTCTGAATAACAAAAACAAAATAATAATTATTACAGTAAACAAATCAACAATATTAACATTTTGAACACTGTTTACAATATAACTGAAAATACATAACATTCTAAATACATCCGATATTTACCAAAAAAAAAAACCTTCTCATTGACGCTAAAGAAAACTCTAAATCTTTAATAGAATAAAAAATAAAAAATAGCATTTTCAAATATCTTATAACGACAATATTAATCATACAATAACATTAATTAATATTAGGTTATTAGTAGACTGTAAATAGCTGATTTTCCCCATGGCTTGCTAAAAAAAGAAAGGAATATTGTACACATTAATATACACTATAACCTGTAAAATGCTCTTTTTGCTTTCACAAAATGCAAATATTTTATTCAGCTAAATTATATATATATATATATATATATTTATATATATTTATAAAAAAAAAAGGAAAAGAAATCGCAAATCTCACTCGATACAACCTATTGCATTCTAGAACTCTCAATTAGAAAATGTACACAAGAAAAAAAGCAGCAAAAAAACTCTATTTTTTTATATATATATATATAATTTTTATCATGAAGAAATCAGTGGTGTGGTTGGTAGAAAGAAGTGTACAATGTATCTAGCACAGGCACAATCCATCTGGCACGCGATTGGACAACCGGGTCATCCAATAGGGGCATCACCCTTGCCCCTCCCCTTCCCTCAATCCTCATTGGTTCTTCTCTCTCTCTCTCTCTCTCAAAAAAAAAAGCTTCAAAGTTTGGAATTTAGAACTCTGTCGATGGAAGGATTCTAGAATGTCCTAGAAAGAGTTCCGCTAACATGTCCCAGAGTTTTCCGTTGCAGAAGTTTTTTTTTTTTTTTCATATATATTGGAGGGGAAAAAAATAAAAATAAATCTTCCTCTCCGAGTATGGTGCACACACAAAGCTGTGAGAGTCCTCTTTGTGAAATGCAATCACCCCAGAAGATCAGAACATCTCTCATGGCTAATAAAGTTGCTTTAAAACCCAAAAAATAATTAATTTCATTTTTTTTGCATTCTCAGCGTTGATTAGAGGAGCAGCACAAAAGACCAGAATGTCACCTTCTTCTCCGCAAGAATTCAAAATGGCTGCCTCGGCAAGGAGGCGCGAAAACGAAACAAAAACAACAACACAGCACACAAATATAAACAAACACAGAATGTCAAAGCAACACTCAAGCAGCATGTCTGTAGGTCTTCTCTAGCGGAGCGGCTAAATGCTTATTTTTGTCAAAATCTTTTCAGTTGATGATACAAGCGGGAACATTTGGCATGAGCATTAGTCTCCATGGGAACACTTAACCAACCCAACTCTACATGTTATTTTTGTTTGTTTATTGTTTTGTTTTTGTAAAGCACTCTGAGTGAGAGAAGAGCGCTATATAAATAAAATGTATTATTATTATTATTAACAAGACAATTGTGACATTGAGACATTTAAAATTGTGAATTTTAAAATGTCTAATAGGAATGTATTGGGTTTTTTCGTTCTAACATTTTTTTTTTTTTTTTTGTCTCGGTCAATTTTTCTTGTCAAGTGACCCATGGAGACTGCTCATGCCAATGTTCACGCCTGTATCACAAATTGAGAAGATTGTGGCACTTATCTGCTCCAGTATCTCCATCATTATCCCTCTGTCTTCCCTCCTCAGAAAGTTGCACCCGTTCAGGAGAGAGCAACTTTAATGTATAAAGTCAACAACTGAGAGCACAATCTCAACGCAACTTTGAAAGTGTAGTTCATAATATAAAAAGACAATTTTGGACAAACCTGGACTTCATTACTGATTCACTTTACTGTTATCCTGTCTGATGCCAATTGGGAATTCCCTGTTGGTTGAATTTGCTTGTTGCTAAAATAGTCCAGCAGATAGGTGCAATAAATGAATGGCTGGCCCGCGACTGGTGCCATAGAAAAAATTGGCGATGGCCCTATAGGCAAAAAATCTTCCTTAGGGCATGCTCTAACAAGTGTGCCAAAGCTCATGTTTGTATCATCAAAAGCACAATGCATTCCCATATCTGCTGGGCTACAACTGAATGTGCTTCCTTGGACCCTTATAAATACAAGGCCTACTGGAATGTTAAATGTCTTCTAATGTGTTTTATGTATTTTAATCTTGCCCCTGTAAAGCACTTTGAGTGGCTATATAAATAAACTTGCCTTGCCTTGCCTTGGAAACCCCTTGTTTTTTTGTAATTTGGACAGAAAGCGAAATTATCAAAAACTTTCCTAAAAAGTAATCGGTCCAGGTCTGAAACTACAACAAGTCAAGGGTTAAATATGGAAAAGCACAGGCGCACAGGCTTGTTAGTGAGTCAACACAATCTCTACTCTGCACCTGAGTTCACACACCACCAACGTTACTGGGATATGCTTTATATATATATATATAGTATGTCTTTCTGTCTGTCTGTCTGTCTGTCTGTATGTATGTCTGTATGTCTGTCTGTCTGTCTGTCTGTCTGTCTGTCTTTTTCCCAAAATTTCCCAAAAGGCATTTACTGTATCTCCAATGGCCAAAATGATACATGACGTTAAATAGAAATACAAATTCAAGAAAGTAACTACTGCATCATGATACACTTGCCTTGAAGAAGGATGGCCAAAACCCCATGCTACCCAATGTGCTAGGATCCCGTTAGCTAGTAAACAATTTGAATCTTCAATGGCCAACACACAAGGGCCACCACCATCACAATAAGCATAACACATTAGTTGGATTTTTTGGGGGTGGCACCGTGAAAAATTCTTGCTCAAGAATGACAAATTTTGGACCAGGAAAATGAAGGTTATATCCATCTCTTTTTACCCTGCTCGACAATTGGAATGGTTCCTCTCGATTTAATTTTGATTAAGCACAAGCACCAAAAAATGCTAAAAATATCATAATTCTTTCACCCTATATATACCCTGTTTCATGCATCTCGCCCCTTCCTTACCCCAACCGTCTTTACTTTTTACTTTTTCTAACATTTTTGACTTAATTTCCACCAAAAAAGTAACACCATACTTCTCTCTCTTTCCCATTGTGCACTACCACCCCCCCCCCCCCCCGATCTCTTTCAAATTATATTACATAGCTTTTTTTTTTTTTTTGTACATACATTTCGTTTTTGTATATTTCTTCTTTTAAAAAAATACACATAATAGAAGCATAATCAATAATTTTTTTTTGGCAGCTTCTTCCTTTTTCTCAAAAACGAAAGTCCCGATCATCCATCCATCATCAGTTGAAACAAAGATGGACGAATTCGAACAAAGACCTTCAGCTTTTTCTTTGAGTCTGAAAAAAGGAACCCCTCCTTTTTCTGGAGAAGAAAAAATAACTCTGAAATTCTTTCTTTCCTTTTCCTTCAATCCCGAAAAAAAAAATCTTAAAAAAAAAAAAAAATCTCTCACTCGCTCGCTCTTTCAGCAAAACCCTCCTCCATTTTAACCAACCCCCCCCCCCCCTTTGAACTCCTCATCACCATCAACTCTTTCAAACAGTCGCTCCTAGCAACTCGTCCGTCTTGGCCATGATTTCGTTCTGGTTCGAATCCAATCCGTAGAATTTCACTTTGAGACCGTCTACGGGGTGGACAACCGGTACCGTTATTATTCGGGGGAAATTCCGGGTGGCTAGCTCGAAGCGGCTGGTGCTAGCTAGCTCGATGGCGAGAATACGAAGGAAGAGAGTGGCCAGTTGCTTTCCGAGACAGGACCGTACCCCGCCGCCAAAGGGCAGGTAGTGGAAGCGCCCCTCTTTGTCCTCCCCTCGCTCCTGGCTGAAGCGGTCGGGGTCGAAGGCGTCGACGTCCTTGAAGACCGCCGAGGTGTCGTGCGTGTCCCGGATGCTGTACATCACACTCCAGCCCTTCGGAATCTGCACGCCCTGTGAGGGAGACGGAAAGACATGCAACTTTGATTAAATAATGGTTGAATATAAATGTAGTAATAAATAACTGGGCAACTCAGGCCACAGAGACATAAGGACAGAGAGGTTAAGCCATTGAATGGGTTTCTTTTTTTTTTCAAAGATAATGTTTTTGGCTTTTTCAAGCTTTGCAGAGTTGTAATGGAGAGAGAGAGAGAGAGAGAGAGAGAGAGAGAGAGAGAGAGAGAGAGAGAGAGAGAGAGAGGGGATGACCTGCAGTAAAGGTCCACGGGTCGGATTCGAACCCGCGACCACTAAAACTAAGACCGGAGCCAATAAAGTATGCTCTCCATCCACTACACGTCCACTGCAGTTGCTATAGTGATCATATATACTGATATTTCTGGACTATAACTTGGGTATTTACGTCAATTTATAATTTATAATCTCGGCTAAACTCACGTCCAGTTCGAAGGTCTGCATGGCGGTGCGGTAGGCGCCCGACACCGGTGTGAAGAGCCTGAGCACCTCCTTGATGACGCAGTCGAGGTACTTCAGACTCACGATGGTGTCCAGACGCAGCTCGGACTCGGGGCAGAGGCAGCCGTTCTGCAGAAGGCCCCGGGACCGCAGCTCCTCACGCAGGCGCTCCAGCACCGCGGGGTGACGCAGCAGCTGCATGATGAGGCTGGTGCTCGCGCTGGCTGTGGTGGCGAAGGCCGCGAAAATCAACTCTATGGTGGATTCCTGGGGGATAGGGGAGAGAATAGAGAGGTTTAGGTTTAAGTTTATGGATTTATGTTTAAGTTACACCATCGAAATGTGTTAAATGTAGGGTTAACAGATTCCTGGGGGATAGTGGAGAGAATAGAGAAGGTTTAGGCTTAAAGAACTACGTAATTGGTGGGCATTTGAAGGTGTATTGAACTCTGAGATCGTATGTAGTATGAATGTGCAAAGATCTTTGAAATCGCAGAAAGAGTGTTTTATGGTCTCACTGTCTAACCCTACAGTTTCCTTCTTGTGACATCACAGTAAGGGTTAGGATTAACAGGACAGCTGGGCCAAGGGAAGACTGAGGGAAGACAAACCTCATTCCTTATATTATAATAGTGATTTTATAATGATAGAACGCTGGTTCTGTATGGGTGAAGTATTCCTTTAAGTTTATGTATTTATTTGTCAGTTTACACGTGATATATCAGAATATTTTTTTTTATCATCTCCCCTCTCAAGTTCCCACACTCCAGAGGGGGTCAGAGCGCAGGGTCAGCCATAGTACAGCGCTACTACTTGCTCAAGGACACAATGGTAGAGTTCAAGTGGTGCATAAGGAATGGGGCTGCCCGATTACAGTCGACAGAAACATGAGCTTATACCCATGACAAAGGCATTAAAAAAATATAAAAATAGAATTCTTTGTACTGATGGTCCTGTTTGCTGTTACATGTCATTTATGATCATCAGAGGAACAATGAGACCGTTTCAGAAATATTTAAAACTTTCTCGTAGCACTTTTAAGATCTCAAAGCCTCTAAAAAAACAGCCCCTACTAATCAATATTAAAATCCACTACTTGGCCATTGTTGGAAAAACCCTGCCACTGATACGGAAAGTTAGAAACCTAATTGTCTTTACTTTGTGGGACGGCCAACTGGGTTCTGCCTCAGCTCCTGCTGGGCTAATAATCTCTCTCTCTCTCTCTCTCTCTCTCTCTCTCTCTCTCTCTCTCTCTCTTCTCTCTCTCTCTCTCTCTCTCTCTCTCTCTCTCTTGATGGGCTAATGGCCTGTCAGTTAAATAAAAGGGCCGGGACCGTGGAAATATAGATGGTGGTATGTTTGTGTGCTGAAGGGTTGAGGGAAGATGCCAGCCAAATGTCCAACCCCAACCCCAACCATAGCCACCATTTACTGTTTTGGAGGTGGTAGCAAAGACACAGAGACAGACAGACAGACAGACAGACAGACAGGCAGGCAGGCAGGCAGGCAGTCAGGCAGGCAGACAGACACACACACACACACACACACATGCAAAAACACACAGAGACAGACAGACAGACGCACACACACACACACAAATCAACACACTAGGCTAGCAAAAACAAAAAATACACAATTTATGACTAAAGATTTTCACACCCTTACATGTG
>CM047527.1:16893480-16898480 GCA_026122265.1 Ammodytes dubius
AAAATATATAAAATCACGCCACAGACCAGCCCCACCCTATGTGCAAAAAAAAAAGGAAATTAAGAATTATGAAATGCACCATGCTTGGTGTATTGGTAATGTTTGCCAGCAGTAGCAAAACTATTACCTACTACCGTTATTTTCTAAATAATGTTACAAAAGTGGTTTACATGGTTGAACCAGGACTAAACAATGTCATGAGGCAATAAGGCACATAAAAATCAAGCAACTGAAATCATAAAAAAATAAAATGGATGAGATGTACGTTTCTCTAGAACCACTTTCACGTTTTGTTCATTTCCAAAATGTTATAATAACTTCCAAAATGTGATAATAATATTAATAAAAAAGTTAAGAAGGTCGTTTACATGGCTGAACCAGGACTAAACAATTTTAGGAGGAAATGAGGCACATAAAAATCAAGCAACTGAAATCATAAAAAAATTAAATTGATTAAAATACTCAATAATATATGATAAAAAAACATACAATGTTAATATTTTTTTTTTGACATAAGAATAACCTTCATCACTGTCTGTCTGTCTGTCTCATGGACCACGGGTTAGAATCCAGCCCGGGTCGTTCTCTGCATGTCACTCCCCTCTCTGCCCCATTTTCATCTCTGTCTCTACAAACTGTCTAATAAAAAGCATAAAACAAAATGCCAAAAAATTATCTTAAGAAAATTTAAACACCAAAAAACTTGTACAGAATCTAAGGGGGAAACTTTTTCCATCAGCATTATTTTTCAACAATGATTAAACCTGCTTTGACTTCACACTAAATCATTATGAGATGTACGTTTCTCTAGAACCACTTTCACGTTTTGTTCATTTCCAACATATTATTATAACTTTCAAAATGTGATGATAATATTAATAAAAAAGTTAAGAAAGTGGTTTACATGGTTGAACCAGGTCTAAACAATTTAAGGAGGCAGTGAGAGGCAGCATATAAAAATCAAACAACTGAAATAAGACAACAATAATATTTGAAAAAAAAAAACTAAAATGTTAATATTTTTTGATGTGAGAATAACCTTCATCACTGTCTGTCTGTCTGTCTCTCATTTGTAAGATGACATTTGAACATGCTCATATTAAAGGTATAGTTCAGTATTGTTAGTGTGATTGTATGCTGTACTTCTGCATAGTTAGAGTGTTACCTTATGGAGATGGTGATCATCTTTTGATGTTATTTTATTGTACCTTATTTTTGTTATTTTAGATATATTTTTTTTTGTTCCTTAGCTTTATTAATTTTTTTTTATTTTTTTTTATCTATTTTTATTGTACCTTATTTACTTATTTTTATTGTACCTTATTTACTTATTTTTATTGTACCTTATTTTTACTTATTTTTATTGTACCTTATTTTACTTGTTTTTATTGTACCTTATTTTAGGCCTGTACAGCACTTTGTCTCTGCTCTGGTTTGATGAAAGCGCTTCATAAATAAAGTTGGATTGGATTGGATTGGATCAGTCATTATACAGTATGGAGTTTGGGGGAGACGTGGCTTTAGCAGAAGTCAGCATTGTACCGTTGCAGCAGAAAAACAGCTGCACAAGTTGACGCAGTAATACATGGCCGAACTACGCTTGAAAAAAAAGAGCAAAAATAAACGTCTGTCTGCCGGTGCAGTGCAGCGTATCAAACCGCAAATCAGCAGTGAAAAAATCCTGAATTTAGTGAACAATTGAACGGATATTTAGTTTTGAGGTTAGCCTTTATATACGTGGCACAAAAAAACTTTTTTCTTCTGGCCCCCTCTGCAACAGTACAAGGCTGACTTCTGCTACAGCCACGTCTCCCCCCAAAACGTATTAAAATAACCTTGTGATCACCATCTCCATACGGTAACACACTAACTATTATAGTAGCTCATACAACCCCACTTCAACAGTACTGACCTATCCCTTTAAGCCTCCACTCAGTTGGTCTTATAGATCACAGTCAGCACAATAACACATTGAACCCCCAGCAGAACACTGAACAATACGCACCGTACTGTGTAAAAGGTGGAGTAGACCCCAAAGGGATCTCTGTACATCAGGAGAGTTTTGGCTGTTGACAGACACTGGCGGTCTGGGTATCTAACTGCTGCACACCAATACTCCCCTGTGTCCTCCAGTGAGACATTTAAGATAGTAACCGACCCGTTAGAGGTAACTATTCTGTTCTGATCAAACTTATATTCATGAACGACTCTGCCTTGTGTTTGTTTAGACTTCATGAACCAATAGAATCTCTCACCTTCACTCAAATCTCCGATACATCTGATAGTGACATTTTCTCCTTCTGAGAAGAGCTCTACATCAGGGGGGCCAAATTTGGGGCAAACCATCAGATCAAAATCATTCCTACTGTAATAGCTTCGACATGTGTACCAACCTGAGTCAGTTAATGCTAACGATGAAAACACCAGTGTCTCGTTTTTGAAAACTTCTGTTCCTTGGGAAGTTCTCTTCCTCCAACGGGGCTTGTCATCACCGGAGCCATCGCACTGCAACACGGCCGTCTCTCCCACCGAGCGGTAGACTCTCTCTGTTGGCATGTCTACATATACAGGGCGACTGCTGACACACTGCTGTTGGTTCATCACAAGACAAGTGAACAGCCCTTCGACTGCTGTCGTGATGTTGGACTGACGAGGACCTGATGCTTTTTTCACCACTTGAAATCCTCCTTTAACAATGTCCGTCACCGATGTCGTACCGTCACGAAAAACTCTCGTCCATAATCTCTCTTGCCTATTGTCCACAGTACGATAGTGTCTACCAAACATGAGCCACTGGATTTCCAGATCGTCAGCCGCGTCCTCACATGGCAGGTCCACTGTGTCTCCACCTCCCAGTGAGAAACGTTTTACCTTATCCATCCTACTACAAATAATAATACTGGTGTTTCTCTGGAATGTCACATTGCCATCGGTCCAACACTCCTCTTGGTACAGACCTGAGTCTGAATGGGTCAGGTTGTGGATCCTGTAATGAGAAACCTCGCCTCTGATGTAAACTCTGATGGAATCTGTCAGTCGTTGTTTCAAGCCGTCCGGTAGTGTGGAGTTCTCGGCCGAGGAGTCAGAGGTGTTCCACAGGACAAGCTTCTCCTCTCCAACAGACCTGGAGATCAGGCAGGAGGAGTTGGCCTTGTAATCAAAGGTGTGAGAGAAATAGTGTGTGAAGGTGAAATAGTCTCCTTTCTCTAGGATCAAGATCCCTTCTTCTCCATGGATGTTGTTGATGAAAGCAAACAGCAGTAAAGCGAGGAGTGCGACTGCAGCCATTCTGCTCCGAGGTCTCAGTGTGACTGTCACTCAAAACACTGACGCCAACAGCTCCGTGTCAACGCTCTTCAGCAGCTTCTGAGAACCGCAGGTCTCTACGTCATGGAAAACTTTCAAGCACGAGGTATAATCCTTATCAAGTCATCGTATGTCCTTTACAGAGAATTTAAGATGAACAGATTGACAAGTATATTATGAGGCAACTTCTCAAAAAGTTGTTGTTATCTTGAGTTCACGAGAACAGGAAATCATTGCTGCTGATGCAAATCTGTTTCGTCGGCAGAGCAGGGGAAGTCCAGGTTGAAGTGACAGATTAGCTGAGGGGGGGGCGGGGGGGGGGGGGGGGTACATCGAAATAAATTCAAGTTACCACACTCCAGAGGGGGTCGGAGCACAGGGTCAGCCATAGTACAGCGCCCCTGGAGCAGTTTGGGGTTAAGTGTCTTGCTCAAGGACACAATGGTAGAGATGGTGGGCACTGTACATGTAATAGCAGCCACCACTAGTTTTACTACTAACACCCTCCTGTCCGGTGACGGGGATCCAACCAGAGACCTCATGGTTACTGGGAGGAGGAACCAGAGACCTCTTGGTTACTGGGAGGAGGAACCAGAGACCTCATGGTTACTGGGAGGAACCAGAGACCTCATGGTTACTGGGAAGAGGAACCAGAGACCTCATGGTTACTGGGAAGAGGAACCAGAGACCTCATGGTTACTGGGAGGAGGAACCAGAGACCTCATGGTTACTGAGAGGAGGAACCAGACACCTGATGGTTCCTCCCAGTAACCATGAGGTCAGAGGGTGCGTGTGTTGGGGTGTGTGTGTGTCAGGGTGCAGTGTTTCCCCTAGATTTTTTTTTGGGCCCGGTGGTAAAAGCTGATGCGTACCAAATTTCTTGTAGAAATTGACCAAAAGTAACCATATTATGGATGAGCCTCTTTTGACAGCCCGTTAAAAATTAGGGCCTAGGGTTATGCTTTCACATTCAGTACGTTTGTACATTTTGTGTTTCCCTCAGGATTTTTTGAGACTGCTGGGGAGAATGGACCTTCTAGTGGGGTCTTGGGGCATGACCCTGCAGAAGAAAACATTTTACTTTTTAAAGTAATGCATCAATCTGGTGCACGTTGAGAAGCTAAATCTGATTTTATTTTTTTTGCTCTGTAAACAGCTGTCATATGTCCTGCCTAAAACAATTTTCTGGAATGATTTGGAGACACAAGCCATATAAACTATTGAAGAAAAACACATGGATATGAAAATAAAATACAATAAACACTAAGACCTAATATAGACAGGTATGTCCTGAATACATTTGCTTTGGCACAACAGTTGATTAAGTTGACAGCAAGAAAATTTACTTTTACATGCAAAATACCTATTTTGGTGAAAAAAACATGCTTACCACAGCACCATGAGGTCCTCTCTTTCAGGGCCATGGGGAAATGAGAGGGGCTTGAAAACATGTATCTCACATGGCCAGAAATGTTTTCCGTTGCCTAGATACAGGGGGTGGCTCACATTACCCGATGCCTCAGATTCCCCCGTTCTCCCCTATATTATTATTTTTTTGGGCAGCTGTTGGGCTGGCGGGGGGTCCCGTTTGTGTGTGCGTGTGTGTGTGTGTGTGTGCCAGGGTGTGTATGTGTGTCAGGGTGTCTGTTTGTGTGTGGCAGGTGTCAGGGGGTGTGTGTGTATGTGTGTGTGTG
>CM047527.1:16905980-16910980 GCA_026122265.1 Ammodytes dubius
CGGTTCTCAGAAGCTGCTGAAGAGCGTTGACACGGAGCTGTTGGCATCAGTGTTTTGAGTGACAGTCACACTGAGACCTCGGAGCAGAATGGCTGCAGTCGCACTCCTCGCTTTACTGCTGTTTGCTTTCATCAACAACATCCATGGAGAAGAAGAATCTTGATCCTAAGAAAGGAGACTATCTCACCTTCAAACCCGATTACAAGGCCAACTCCTCCTGCCTGATCTCCAGGTCTGTTGGAGAGGAGAAGCTTGTCCTGTGGAACACCTCTGACTCCTCGGCCGAGAACTCCACACTACCGGACGGCTTGAAACAACGACTGACAGTTTCCATCAGGGACAACGTTACTCATTACAGGATCGACAATCTGACCCATTCAGACTCAGGTCTGTACCAAGAGGAGTGTTGGACCGATGGCAATGTGACATTCCAGAGAAACACCAGTATTATTATTTGTAGTCAGATAGATGAGAGAAAAGGTTTCACACTGGGAGGTGGAGACACAGTGGACCTGCCATGTGAGGACGCGGCTGACGTCTGGAAATCCAGTGGCTCATGTTTCGTAGATACTATAATGGGACAAAAGGGGAGGGATTATGGACAGAGTTTTTAAGACTGGTACAACATCGGTGACGGACATTGTTAAAGGAGGATTTCAAGTGGTGAAAAAGCATCAGGTCCTCGTCAGTCCAACATCACGACACAGTCATGGGGATTTCACTTGTCTTGTGATGAACCAACAGCAGTGTGTCAGCAGTCGCCCTGTAACTGTAGACATACCAACAGAGACAATCTACCGCTCGGTGGGAGAGACGGCCGTGTTGCAGTGCGATGGCTCCGGTGATGACAAGCCCCGTTGGGAGAAGTTTACATCTCCCAAGGAACAGAAGTTTTCCAAAACGAGTCACTGGTGTTTTCATCGTTAGCATTAAGTGACTCAGGTTGGTACGGCTGTCAAAGCTATTACAGTAGTAATCGTTTTAACTGTTTGGTTGTGCCCCAAATTGGCCCCCCTGATGTAGAGCTCTTCTCAGAAGGAGAAAATGTCACTATCAGATGTATCGAGATTTGAGTAAAGGTGAGAGATTCTATTGGTTCATGAAGTCGAAACAAACACAAGGCAGAGTCGTTTATCAATGGGAGTTTGATCAGAACAGAATAGTTACCTCTAAGGGTCGGTTACTATCTTAAATGTCTCACTGGAGGACACAGGGGAGTATTGGTGTGCAGTTATGGACTCAGAACACCAGTGTCTGCCAACAGCCAAAACTCTCCTGATGTACAGAGATCCCTTTGGGGTCTACTCCACTTTTTACACAGTACGGTGCGTATTGTTCAGTGTTCTGCTGGGGGTTCAATGTGTGATTGTGCTGACTGTGCTCTATAAGACCAAGTGAGTGGAGGCTTAAAGGGATAGGTCAGTACTGTTGAAGTGGGGTTGTATGAGCTACTATAATAGTTAGTGTGTTACCGTATGGAGATGGTGATCACAGGGTTATTTTAATACGTTTTGGGGGGAGACGTGGCTGTAGCAGAAGTCAGCCTTGTACTGTTGCAGAGGGGGCCAGAAGAAAAACGTTTTTTTTTTGCCACGTATATAAAGGCTAACCTCAAAACTAAATATCCGTTCAATTGTTCACTAAACTCAGGGTTTTTTCACTGCTGATTTGCAGTTTGATACGCTGCACTGCACCGGCAGACAGACGTTTATTTTTGCTCTTTTCTTTCAAGTGTAGTTCGGCCATGTATTACTGCGTCAACTTGTGCAGCTGTTTTTCTGCTGCAACGGTACAATGCTGACTTCTGCTAAAGCCACGTCTCCCCCAAACTCCATACTGTATAATGACTGATCACCATCTCCATAAGGTAAGAGAATAACTATGCAGAAGTACAGCATACAATCACACTAACAATACTGAACTATACCTTTAATATGAGCATGTTCAAATGTCATCTTACAAATGAGAGACAGACAGGCAGTGATGAAGGTTATTCTCACATCAAAAAAAAAAAAAAAAAAATCATATATTATTTTTGTCTTACTTCAGTTGTTTGATTTTTATGTGCTGCCTCTCACTGCCTCCTTAAATTGTTTAGACCTGGTTCAACCATGTAAACCACTTTCTTAACTTTTTTATTAATATTATTATCACATTTTGAAAGTTATTATAAAATTTTGGAAATGAACAAAACGTGAAAGTGGTTCTAGAGAAACGTACATCTCATAATGATTTAGTGTGAAGTCAAAGCAGGTTTAATCATTGTTGAAAAATAATGCTGATGGAAAAAGTTTTCCCCTTAGATTCTGTACAAGTTTTTTGGTGTTTACATTTTCTTAAGATAATTTTTGGGCATTTTTTTTTATGCTTTTTATTAGACAGTTTGTAGAGACAGAGATGAAAATGGGGCAGAGAGGGGGGAATGACATGCAGAGAACGACCCGGGCTGGATTCTAACCCGTGGTCCGTGAGACAGACAGACAGTCAGGCAGTGATGAAGGTTATTCTTACATCAAAAAAAATATTAACATTTTATGCTTTTTTTATCATATATTATTGAGTATTTTAATCAATTTAATTTTTTTATGATTTCAGTTGCTTGATTTTTATGTGCCTTATTGCCTCTTAAAATTGTTTAGTCCTGGTTCAACCATGTAAACCACTTTCTTAACTTTTTTATTAATATTATTATCACATTTTGGAAGTTATTATAACATTTTGGAAATGAACAAAACGTGAAAGTGGTTCTAGAGAAACTTACATCTCATCCATTTTATTTTTTTATGATTTCAGTTGCTTGATTTGTATGTGCCTTATTGCCTCATGACATTGTTTAGTCCTGGTTCAACCATGTAAACCACTTTTGTAACATTATTTAGAAAATAACGGTAAATAGTATTGCTACTGCTGGCAAACATTACCAATACACCAAGCATGGTGCATTTCATAATTCTTTATTTCCTTTTTTTTTTGCACATAGGGTGGGGCTGGTCTGTGGCGTGATTTTATATATTTTTAAAATCTTGTTTTATTGTAATTTACAAAAAAAAAAGTGCATTAATGTCTTGCTTCAAATCTCATGATAATGTGATTTTTTTTAACACATTTATAATTGTTGTATCTAGCAGTGTTATTAACCTCAATATACAGTTATTGCTTATTTTTAAATGATGAATTGTCTCTCTTATATCTTTAAATAAAGGCTTAAAATGAAAGACTAAACCTGGAGCAAAGTTTTCACTGTTTTGATTTATCATTTGTATTATTTTAAGCATCTTTAAACCTGCAGTGTGTAGAATTTTGGGTTTTATTTCCTAGCAGATTTTGTAGAAAGTAATTATAATATCCACAAGTACATTTAATTTAGTGCATAATAGCTGAACATTTTTTGAATTATTTTTTTTCCCTTAGAAAGGGTCTCATATATGTCCATATTTCTGCATATTTTCAACCAAGGCCTAGTGCCGCCATCTTGAAAGTGTCATAGTTGGAATTTCATCAGGTGCATTGTTTAAAATTTAGAATTGTTTTTGGGGGCAGTGTGTAATATGACATTATCAAGAAAGTTCTAGAATGTAACGCTCCCTGGGTAACCCCACCCCTTTCGAATAATAACAGAAGCTACAGTGGTCTTCAAGGACAAGAACAATTCTACATTTTAAACAATGCACCTGATGACATTCCAACCATGACGCTTCCAACATGGCGGTGACAAGGCCTTGGTCCATGGTATGGAGAAATATGGACATATATGAGACCCTTTCTAAGGGAAAAAATATAATTCAAAAAATGTTCAGCTATTATGCACTAAATTAAACATACTTATGGATATTATAATTACTTTCTACCAAGTCTGCTATAAAATAATCCCAATATTCTACACACTGCAGGTTTCATATGTATCATTCTTTTATTTTGAATCAAATACAATTCTACTATTAAATACTATATTATCAAATATCAAATATAGTATAACAAATTGTATAGATTTGTAAAAGAGATTATAAGGAACACAGGAAGCTAATATAAATATGAATTATTGAGCTGTGGGAAAGGGGGTTAGGATTAAATAAGTTTATACTTCTTCCTACTCCTTTTCAGGCATATCAATTCAATATGTTATTTGTTTATTTTTGTTTATTTAATTTTTTGTGAAATCATTTGAACAACATTTTTTTGTATTTTCATGCATTTCATTTTGTTTTGTAAGTTTGATACGTCTGAAATAAATTGAATCAATCAATCGATCAATACTCCCACAAATATAATTATGTTTTTGGGCCTTAACGGCTTTGATCTTTGCAAATTAAATTATATTTAGACACATACACTTGTTCTTAAAATGCACAAAACAAAATAATATTACACACACACACACACACACACAGTGAAAGTTACACACACACACACACACACACACACACACACACACACACACACACACACACACACACACACACACACACACACACACACACACATGAAAGTACACACACACACACCACACACACAACTACACAGTGAAAGTTACACACACACACACACACAGTGAAAGTTACACACACACACACACACACAGTGAAAGTTACACACACACACACACACAGTGAAAGTTACACACACACACACACACACACACACAGCAGGAGTGTCTGTAACCTCCGACCCCTAAAGCTCATCAATAACCGGGAGGCGAAGAGAAGTGTGTGTGCTGTCTCATCCGTCTTCATTAGACCTGTGTGTGTGTGTGTGTGTGTGTGTGTGTGTGTGTGTGTGTGTGTGTGTGTGTGTGTATGTGTGTGTGTGTGTATGTGTGTGTGACTGTGTGAGTGTGAGTGTGTGTGTGTGTGTGTGTGTGTGTGTGTGTGACTGTGTCATTTCAAAATAAAATACAAACCAATAAAAAGTAAACCTTCAAATTAAAGGTTTTTCAATTCTTAACAACCTGTTCCCTATAAAGCACACAGTCAGTCACACACACACCCACCCACCCACCCACC
>CM047527.1:16915980-16923480 GCA_026122265.1 Ammodytes dubius
TGCAACTTTATTAGTAATTTTTTTTTAACATTTTTTTTTACTTTATTCATTAGTGGTTTAATACAACACCAGCGTGTACAGTGCTTCTGTCTCAATAAAGAATTCTGCTTCAAAAATACAAAAAAAATAAAAAAGTAGCAACATTATCTGTATAGTGTGGACTCTGGACACATTTACTAAGTGGAGCTGCACATTGTCAAGTAAGAAATCTTTCATAAACAGCTGTCCCTGCGTTCTAAATCTCGCATTGGATTGTGGGTCAGAATCGCCCAAATAGAATGCTGTTTTCAACACTAAAAATCTCAGCCGGATCTAGTAGGGCACCGGGTATTTCTAACCATACTAAATCTGGCCACAAAAGAATCGGGACATCCTAAATCTTTTTTCTACCATACTATATAGTAGAAAGTATGCGATTCGGAACGCAACCCCAGTTTCCGACGGTGCGTTCCTGTCAGTAATCTGTGTCCAGACTCTCTACACACTAACAGTTCTGCTGCTCTATTGGCCGGAAAATAAAAAATAAAAACAACCCAAAATGAAATACAGCAAAAGGCACAAACGAAGAGACGTCCCCGTTCCCTTTACTAACACCTACTAAGTGATACACAGATAAGGATGGAAGACTGACATTTTTATATATATATATATTTACCCCCACACACACACAACACACACACACACACACACACACACACACACACACACACACACACACACACACAACACACACACACACACACCACACACACACACACACACACACACACACACACACACACACACACACACACACACGAAAACATTTTGCTCAAAAAATTCAAACATGGCGACTGATAGCGAGATTAAGCGGAAGACTTTTAGAAAAATTCCCTTTTGACACGATCCCTTTATAGAGCGAAATTATTCACACACACACGCACACACACAACACACACACTCACGCACACACACACACACACACGCACACAAGCACACACACACAATGCTGCAGTTTCCAATGCTATTATTGCACCCAAGTTAAAGAAAAAAAGCAACAAAAAAAATAAGCGATTTTAGTTCCAAAAAAATATTCTAGTGTAAGTAATTATTTGCTGTGCTTCAACTAAACGATCGTGTGTTTACAAGTAGCCACACACACACACACACACACACACACACACACACACACACACACACACACACACACACAACACACACACACACACACACACACACACACACACACACACACACACACACACACACACCACAGAGCTTGCATGTTTTAATGAAGACATAAAAGTGTGTGCTTGGCATTAGTACTATGTTTAGTTCCTTTCTAGTCAAATCACTATACACATTATAGCGGTTGCCAGATCGGGGAATAAAAACCCCCTCTTTAAGACCAGTTAGTTTAACATAAAGAGTAGAAAACGCTCAGGCCCCCCCCCCCCCATTCAAATACCATCAAGTAAGAATGGGTTGCCATGTTTTGGACAACTTCCCCCCCTTTTAATTTCAGCCTTAACACTCAGGCTGTGTTGTAAAAGCCCTACTAACGTCCTCCCTCCTACATACTCAACATGTATATACTACATACTGTCTACTTAACCATCCATTGTGTATGCGAGGTTCGTCGGACCGTTTACACTGAAGTATACAGAAGCAATAAAGAATTAAAAAAAAAAAAATTCTGTGCCGTTTGAAAGGACGCAATGCATTGTGGGGCGGTTGAGTAGGAAAAGTAACCTATCGATCCATAACACAAGATTTTCCCGGATGTAAGTACTCATCCGGGCATTTCTCGCCTACACAAACTCGCATACACAACCACAACATACTTAAATTGACGTTAAAATGAGTATGAGTAGGACGTTAGTAGGGCTTTTAGTATGAGAAGGACGAACACAGCCATAGTACATTAAGGCCTTACATTAAGGTTGCCAGATCTGAGCAGCGTTGCCTATTCAAGTCAAGTGTTTGCAGGTTGTATATAATGAAGGCCAGGGTTGCCATGTTGAGAGAATATCCCCCTTTTTCATGAGACAATACAGGGACACACTGCGGGGTAACAGGCTGCAGTATGAAAAATACTCTTAACGAAAAAAATTGACATTATTTTGCGGATGTTGCTTATTTTTTCGGATGTACATTCAATACGCTCTCCTGCCATTGTGCCACGGTTAGCGCCAGCAATATGGAAGACACTGAAAGGTTGTCTATAAAAAAAAATATGAGGGAAAAAAAAAATACAGACCTGCGCAAACTTTTAAAGTGCAGTGCGTAGAATCTATTGTTGCATTCTAGAACTTTCACCACTATATCGTATGCAGCTAAAATATTCAGATGATTTACGCATTGCACCTTTAACCAGTTATAGGGTTTAAGGCAAGAATAGGAGGAACGCTTGTGGGAAAAGCAAAAAAAAAATTTGAAAATCTGGGCTGTTAAAAAAAAAAAAAGATTTTTAAGCACACACAATTTCCATAGTCCAGTTTTACTCACAGTCAACACAACCAACCAGATAACAGTAGTAAGACACGGCAGATCCAATGGGATTGTTATCTTACTCTAATAACGAAGTTCTGTGCTTTTCTGTTTGCTTTAATGCAGTTTCAATGTCTATCTGATGTTTCAAGCCCTGTAAAGCTTGAGTCAATGTCTATAGAGATATAACCTTGGCAATGTGATAGAGCAGCAAGCCTCTCTCTAGCTGTGGTGCTATCGCCAATAGAAAGGCTGGGTTTAACTGTGAACCAATAGAAGCTGGCTCTTTAGCTGTATGCTAGAAATAGAAAGGCTGGTTTAGCTGTTAACCAATAAGAAGCCAGTATTAGCTGTCTAACCAATAAGAACCCAGTATCTAGCGGGGTGCTATCGCCAATAGAAAGCTGGTCTAGCTGTCTAACATAAGAACCAGTATCTAGCTGTGGTGCTATCGGCCAATAGAAAGGCTGGTCTAGCTGTCTAACCAATAGGGAGCAGTATCTAGCTGTGTGCGTGGCGATGAGGTGCGTAGCTGCTTGTTAACCATAAAGGCTGGGTTTAGCTGTCTAACCAATAGAAAGCCTGGGTTTAGGCTGTGAACCAATAGAAAAGTTTGCTGTTTAACATAGAAAGCAGTATCTAGCTGTCAAAATAGAAAGCCAGTATCTAGTGCTAACCAATAGAAGCCAGTATCTAGCTGTCTAACCAATCAGAACCAGTATTCAGCTGTGTGCGTGTGATGAGGTTGCGTAGCTGTTTAGCCAATAGGAGCCAGTATCTAGCTGTGGTGCTTTCGGCCAATAGAAAGCCAGTATCTAGCTGTCTAACCAATAGAAAGCCATATCTAGCTGTCTACCCATAGAAAGCCAGTATCTAGCTGTCAACCAATAGAAAGCCAGTATCTAGCTGTGGTGGGTGGTGATGAGGCTGCGTAGCTGCTTGATGACGGTGTCGATCAGTCTCTGTCGGTCTCGGTCCGTCTTCCTGAACTGAGCAAACACGTTGTTCTTCCTGCTCGTCTCTCGCATCCTGAACACAAGAACAGGAAAAGTTTGGTTTAGGATTATTAATATCGGATTATTTTGGTTTGGTCTGATTTCCTGGGAAAAATTGGTATGATAAATGACTATAAAATAGTGTGTTTCCGCTGATGGTCTCGTTTGCTGTTGCATGTCATTTAAGATCGTCAGAGGGAAAATGAAAATTATAATATATAAGTTTATTTATCGGTTATTTTTTTAGGTTTTGTCCTGATTTCCTGGGAACAATCGGTATTAAAAGGTGCAGTGTGTAATATGACATCACAAGAAAGTTCTACAAAGTTCTAGAATGCAACCTCCCTGGGTAACCCCAACCCTTTAGAATAATAACAGAAGCTACAGTGGCCTTCAAGGACAAGAACAATTCTAAATTTTAAACAATGCTCCTGATGACATTCCAACTATGACACTTTCAAGATGGCGGCACTAGGCCTTGGTCCAAAATATGCAGAAATATGGACATATATGAGACCTTTCTAAGGGAAAAAATAAATAATTCAAAACGATTTTTTCAGCTATCATGCACTAAATTAAATTACTTATGGATATCATAATTACTTTCTACAAAATTGCTAGGAAATAAAACCCAAAATTCTACACACTGCAGGTTTAATATGGCTTATAAAACAGTGTTGTTTCCGCGTGTCTAGTTTGCTGTTCATGTTATTTAAGATCGTCAGAGGGAAAATGAAATTGAAAATAAATGAGAGTTCCAGAAATATTTAAAAGATCCTCATAAAGGAAATGTGTAGATCACCATCATCAATCATTTTTTTTTTTTTTTTTCACATATCACACCCAGGCTGTTAAGTTTTCAGTATACCAATATGCAATGTCAAGAAAAAACACACACACACACCACACAGGTGCATAAATATACGAGCATGCCCAGTACACACACACACACACACACACACACACACACACACACACACACACACACACGCACACACACACACACACACACACACACACACACACACACACACACACCACACACACCTGTTAGAGAATGAAAAGACCATTCGGCTTCATAGTTTGGTATGTGTGTGTGGTCAGTGTCACATGAGACCGGGGTGTTGATGTGTGTGTGTGTGTGTGTGTGTGTGGTGTGTGTGTGTGTGTGTGTGTTTTGTCTCAGAACACTGGACTGTCCTGGACTTCCAGGAAGCCGAGGGGCCCAGCGGAGCAGAGTGGCCCCAGCAGGGTGCTTCCTCTGGGCACAGAGGGACCGCCGAGCAGGGCCCCTCTGGAGCTATGGTTAGGGACAGGTCAACCAAGCTCTATCCAACAAAGGAGGTTGATCATACGACTGAGAGAGAGTGTGATGTGTGTGTGTGTGTGTGTGTGTGTGTGTGTGTGTGTGTGTGTGTGTGTGTGGTGTGTGTGTTGTGTGTGTTGGTGTGTTGTGTGTCAGTGAGATAGAGTGAGTGTATGCGTGAGAAAGAGAGAGAGTGATGAGATGTGTGTGTGTGTGTGGTGAGAGAGGAGAGAGAGAGAAGAGATAGAGTGACTGAGTGTTGTGTGTGTGTGTGAGAGAAAGTGTGTGAGTGTGTGTGTGTGTGTGTGTGTGTGTGTGTGTGTGAGAGAAAGTGTGTGTGTGTGTGTGTGGAGGTGTGTGTGTGTGCTAAACGATACACAGTGTGGTGTGTTGCTGTGGTGTAAGCTAATCAGATACACCATGCAAACAAATCAGAATACTTAGATTGAGATGAGGATGTGCGTGCGGCACAACACACACACACACACACACACACACACACACACACACACACACACACACACACACACACACACACAACACCACACACACACACACACACACACCACACACACACACACACACACACACACACACACACAACTACACGGCTTAGACAACCTGTCAAAACATGACGGAGACACAGAGGAGAGAAGGAGGCAGAAGCAGTTGAGATGGAGGTCAAGATGGATGGATAGTGGAAGGAGGAAGATAAGGTTGCGTTCCGAATCGCATACTTTCTACTATATAGTTTGGTAGAAAAAAGATTTAGGATGTTCCGATTCTTGTGGCCAGATTTAGGATGGTTAGAAGTACCCGGATGTCCTACTTCATATGGCCAAGATTGTTAGTGTTGAAAACTGCATCCTATTTGGGCGATTCTGACCCACAATCCAGTGCGCACGTGAAGTGACGTCACATCGACGAAGCCTCCGTATGAAAACAAACGGGGATGCGACGGATATAAAAGCAAGAGGCAAGATCCAGGCGCAATGTTATGATGAAATAAAAGAGTAAAGTATGTCCCAATAGTATGCCTACTGCATCCTAACTAGATTATTTTTATCGTCGGATGTAGTATGTAGAATAGAGAAAAGAAAGAGTATGCGATTCGGAACGCAACCAATGACTTTCCCTATCGATTTGGTAATTTAGCTTTTTTTATGATATCACTTTTCTTTCTTTAGAAGAAGATTATTAGGCAGATTAATATCAACATAAGGAGTGTGTTAGCTTAAGCATACAGGCTTACAGTCTTTATGCCAAGCTAAGGTAACTACTGGACGTCCTGGCAATGTACTTAGCACACAGCCATGAGAGAGGGATTTTTATTTTCTTCATCTAACTCCCTAAGGAATCCAGGAAAAGAAGGACAGATAAACTTAAAGGCCTACTTCACCGGTTGGAATATGAAGGTGTATTGAACTCTGAGATCGTATTTAGTATAAATGTGCAAAAAAAATTGAAATCGGATCATCCTAGCCTGAGAAAAGGCAGAAAGAGTGTTTTATGGTCTCACTGTCGAACCCTACATTTTCCTTCTTGTGACATCACAGTAAGGGTTAGGATTAACAGGACAGCTGGGCCAAGGGAAGACTGAGGGAAGACTGAGGGAAGAAAAACCTAATTCATTATATTATAATAGTTATTTTATAATGATAGAACGCTGGTTCCGTATGGGTGAAGTATTCCTTTAAGTGGGAAGGAGTAAAAAGACAGTGGATATTTGTATGTACTGTGTCTGTCTGTCTGTGCGTCTGTCTGTCTGTCTGTCTGTGTGTGTCTCTGTCTGTGTGTGTGTCAGTGTGTGTCTGTCTGTCTGTCTGTCTGTCTGTCTGTCAGTGTGTGTGTGTGTCTGGCTGTGTGTCAGTGTGTGTCTGTCTGTCTGTCTGTCTGTCTGTCTGTCTGTCTGTCTGTCTGTCTGTCTGTCTGTCTGTCTGTCTGTCTGTCTGTCTGTCTGTCTGTGTGTGTGTGTCTTACTTCTCGAGCAGGGCCAGTGCAGTGTGTGGGTTGACTCTCAGGTATTTACAGGATGACTTTCCATAGTCAGCGAGGTAAGTGGACCAGTCCCACTGAGTAAACAAGTCCAGCAGCTAGAGAGAGAGAGGGAGGGAGGGAGGGAGGGAGGGAGGGAGGGAGGGAGGGAGGGAGGGAGGGAGGGAGAGGGAGAGGGAGAGGGAGAGGGAGAGGGAGAGGGAGAGGGAGAGAGGGAGAGGGAGAGAGGGAGAGAGGGAGGGAGAGAGAGAGGGAGATTTTTTAGATTTTCAAAACACCTTTATTTCCAAAGAATATTAATGTTTTCAATGAATTTCGTTCAAAAAAAATCAAGGACGAAAACATTCATCATTCATTTTACATTTCATGAATTAGAGAGACACACAGAGAGAGAGGGAGAGAGAAGGAGAAGGAAAAAGAAATGGAGAGAGAGAGGGACACACAGAGAGAGGGGGAGAGAGAGAAGGAGAAGGAAAAAGAAATGGAGAGAGAGAGGGACACAGAGAGAGGGAGAGAGAGAGAGAGAGAGAGAGAGAGAGAGAGAAAAGAGAGAGAGAGAGAGAGAGAGAGAGAGAGAGAGAGAGAGAGAGGAGAGAGAGAGAGAGAGAGAGAGAGAGAGAGAGAGAGAGAGAGAGAGAGAGGGAGAGATTATGGAAAAGTTTTGGACGAACAGTTTGTAGGGAGGTTGGATAATCCGTTGAGTAAACAAGAACATGAAATCCCGGCGTCACACTC
>CM047527.1:16935980-16938480 GCA_026122265.1 Ammodytes dubius
GATTAAGTGCAGTGTAACTTCTGGGGTGTCAGAAAGGAATTACTTTCTAGATATATTCGCATACTGAATAAACAAAATGTAGATCCCTGAACACTGTTTGAAGTTAGAAAGCTTCCTGAAAAGTTACTGTTTCACTTGTTGTTGTTGTGTTTACAGCAGCAGGGCCACAGTTTGGTTTACAAACATATTCTAGTCTTATACGTTTGGTTCTAGGTTCCTCAAAATAAATGTAGTTTTGATTTATGATGATAGAATAATTCAATATTAGAATTACATGTAGAGAAAATATGTTTTGGCAAGCAAGGAATTTTATTTATAAGCAATTTAGGAGGGCATCAGGTGCTTCACAGGGTTTAAAGTCAATAAAGATACAAATACAAAAAGGAACAAATTGTAACATGGATAAATACAATTTAAATAAGTTAACATTTTACAAAAAAAAAAAAAATAACTGCAGGCTCTCGATTTGCTCTAGTCAATTTGAAATATATTTTATTCAAACAGGCCAAAAGGTGGGGGGTGCAGTGTTTAATACAAACGCCCTCACATTAACAATTCAAATACCTCCGTGGCCCCAAACTGCTCTTTAAACCATTTTTGACTTTCCTGTGTGTGTGTGTGTGTGTGTGTGTGTGTGTCTCAGCCCCTGTGTGTGTGTGAGTGTGTGTGTGTGTGTGTGTGTGTGTCTCGCCTGTGTGTGTGTGTGTGTGTGTGTGTGTGTGTGTGTGTGTGTGTGCTGTGTGTGTGTGTGTGTGTGTGTGTGTGTGTGTGTGTGTGTGTGTGTGTCTCAGCCTGTGTGTGTGTGTGTGTAGCCAATCTTATTTTGCAGACGCAGAAAAATGAGACGCTGTGAAAAAGAGTTTCACAACATTAACGCTGCAGCTGAAATACATTTCTCACCCGCTAACGTCCCCCACGACTACCCCAAAACAGGAAAGGGTTTGAAAGGTGGATGAGCCACACACACACACACACACACAGGCGGACACACACACAACACTACAGGCTGAGACACACCAACACACACACACACACACACACACACACAGGAAGGGGTGTAGATGAGAGATGCAGGTCGTATCGGGGAGACTGACGGAAAGGTCAAGACTGATAACGCAGAACAATGACCTGACCGGTCACCACACGGCCACTGTAAGAGTGTGTGTGTGTGTGTTGTGTGTGTGTGTGTGTGTGTGTGTGTGTGTGTGTGTGTGTGTGTGTGTGAGGTGTGTGTTGTGTGTTAGTGTGTGTGTGGTGTGTGTGTGTGTGTGTGTGTGTGAATTCTAACTGATGGTCATTATTGTTGTGTTAAGTGATGTGAATGAGAACCACTTTGAGTTTTAGATTTAAGTGGTTCTCTTTGGGAAGGCTTGTAAGGCTGTTGGGTGTTTAGGTTAGAACTAAAGGTCTATTGAGGGTTAACATAGAGTTAAGGGAACAGGCTTTTAAAGGGCCTTGTTTGGAGGGTTAACACTAGGTTTTAAGGACAGGCCTTTAAAGGGCTGTTTGAGGGTTAACACTAGGTTTTAAGGACAGGCCTTTAAAGGGCTGTTTGAGGGTTAACACTAGGTTTTAAGGACAGGCCTTTAAAGGGCTGTTTGAGGGTTAACACTAGGTTTTAAGGACAGGCCTTTAAAGGGCTGTTTGAGGGTTAACACTAGGTTTTAAGGACAGGCCTTTAAAGGGCTGTTTGAGGGTTAACACTAGGTTTTAAGGACAGGCCTTTAAGGGGCTGTTTGAGGGTTAACACTAGGTTTTAAGGACAGGCCTTTAAAGGGCTGTTTGAGGGTTAACACTAGGTTTTAAGGACAGGCCTTTAAAGGGCTGTTTGAGGGTTAACACTAGGTTTTAAGGACAGGCCTTTAAAGGGCTGTTTGAGGGTTAACACTAGGTTTTAAGGACAGGCCTTTAAAGGGCTGTTTGAGGGTTAATACTAGGTTTTAAGGACAGGCCTTTAAAGGGCTGTTTGAGGGTTAACACTAGGTTTTAAGGTTCAGGTATGAATGAGGTTTATGTTAGGGTTAGTGTAAGGGTTGGGGTTAGGCATTTAGTTTGGATGGTTAGGGTTAGTGTAAGGGGCTAGGGAATGTATTATGTCAATGAATGTCCTCACAAGTAAATCCGTACAAACATCTGTGTATGTGTGTGTGTGTGTGTGTGTGTGACTGTGTGATTGCTGTGTGTGTTTGTGATTATGTATGTGTTTGTGACTGTGTGTGTCTCAGCCCCTGTGTTTGTGTGTGTGAACGGTATGTTCGTGTGTGTGTGTGCATGCTTGAGTGTATGTGTGTGTGTGTGTTTGTAACTATGTTCGTGTGTGTGTGTGTGTCTCAGCCCGTGTGTGTGTGTGTCTCAGCCCCTGCGTGTGTGTGTGTGACTCTGTGTGTGTGTGTGTGTGTGTGTGTGAGTGTGTGTGTGTGTGTGTGTGTGTGTGTGTGTGTGTGTGTGTGTGTGTGTGTGTGTGTGTGTGTTGTGTGTGTGTGTGTGTGTGTGTGAGTGT
>CM047527.1:16943480-16955980 GCA_026122265.1 Ammodytes dubius
GTCCCCATCTTCACCTCTGTTTTACCCTCCGTCTCATCCCTAGCTTTATCCTCTCCTTTCTCTGTTACTTTTGGCCTTCAAAATAAAGCTATAGTGCGTAACTTATTGAATTCGACCTTGAAGGAACAAAAGCAACAGTTAATATTTATTTTAATTTCAATTTAATTTAAAAAAAATAGCAAGACTGAGGAAGAGCTACAGATTTTTTCCCTCTGATGATCATAATTGACATGTAACAGCAGACGAGACCATCAGTGCAAAGAATGATGTTTGTATATAGTTTTTCTTAATGCCTTTGTCATGGGTATACGCTCACCCAGGAACAACAGCTGGCGTGGTAAAAACACTATCACTTTTGTCCAAAGGGGGCGCTAGAATAACACAAACTGAAAGTTTCTCGGAGCACCTTTAAAGCTGGGGTGAAGGTAAGATTCAAATCCAAATACCTCAACCGCTCCACTTGTCTCTTTGGTCCCTCCCCTATGGTCCCTCCCTGACACGTCTAACACAAAGTCGTGCCAAAGTGAATGGACAGTCCCACCAACAGCCAATAAGAACAGAGAATCGAGCCTCGACTCTGATTGGTCAAAGTGTACAGCTCATGTTAACTTTGACCAATCAGAAATCACATAGCCCAGCTTTAAAATCGGCTAAATAAACAAAACTTGAGCGTAAACAATGCTGCGTTGTGACCGTATGATTTTGAGGGGATTGTTTCCTTGTCATTTCTTACAGTGTGTTTGGAAGTGAGCGGAGGGTGTTTAGTAACGTGTGCAAAACCAATCAGGGAACAATGGAGTCACAAACAACCTGTCAGAGTCTAGTAGAAAGCATCCTGCTATAGTGATGATGCTAGAGTAGCATCCGCTAGTGTGGATCTAGTAGCTACAAGTTGTTTTTCACACTGTACGACAATAAAAAATAGGTGTTTTAAGGGTAGAAAATGTGTTTTTTAGATGTTTTTTTTTGGCTGTTTTTTCTAAGCTTTATTAGATACCATATTGGCTCAGGCCTTCGTTGCAGTAGGTCGTGGGTTCAAATCCGACCCGTGGACCTTTACTGCAGGTCATCCCCCCCTCTCTCTCTCTCTCTCTGTCTCCCCATTTCAACACTGTACTATCAAAATAAAGCTTGAAAATGCCCCAAAAAAAATCTTTAAATATAGTTTTGAATTGAACTAATAAACTTGGTAATATCATACATATTGATACATTGACTGTCTCTGACTCTTAAACGCTGAATATGTCTTTCAGTCTGCTAGCTTTCCTCTCCTGCCTCGTTAGTTACGAGGGTTACGGAGAGTGAGGCGGGGAGGCTTGCTCTCCCACTGGGGCCCATCTCATCCCAGAGCACTGAGTCTATTACACACCACACTTGAGACACACACACACACAGATACAGGAGAGAGACACACACACACACATCTGAGAGTTGAGACACACAAACACACCATGAGAGAACACACACCACACACACACACTGAGAACACACACACACACACACAGTGAGAACACATAGGCGACACACACACACACAACACACACAACAGGGCTGAGGAGACACACACACACACACACACACACACAAAGAAAACAAATCTGAGACACACACACACACACACAGGGCGAGAGAGAGACACACACACAGTGAGAACACACTACACAATCAGTTTGAGACACACACACACACACTGAGAACCACACACACACACAAACAGTTTGAGACACACACACACACCCCCTCTAGACCACACACTGAAAGCACAAGGCGTAGGGGGAGAATCTGCTATCCTGTCACTGGATAATCGCTACTGGCTACGCCGGCGGTCAATCCCCACACACACACACACACACACACACACACACACACACACGGTCAGGATGAGGGGAGCGGTTGTCATGCTGTGACATGTTGCTTTTGGAGAAGGAGAGGGAAGCCTCGTGAGGTAATGGTTTGGGACACTTAACAGAGCTGGTTGGTTGCTGTGTGTGTGTGTGTGTGTGTGTGTGTGTGTGTGTGTGTGTGTGTGTGTGTGTGTGTGTGTGTGTGTGTGTGTGTGTGTGTGTGTGTGTGTGTGTGTGTGTGTGCGCTACTGAAGAATTGGAGGTTCTAAAGCTACAGTGTGTTATATAGGTATTTAGCGGCATCTAGTCAATAGATTGTAGATGTCAACGCTCCCTTGCTAACCCCTTCCCTTTGTGGGGAATTTACAGAAGCTACGGTGGCCTTCAAGGACAAGAGCTATAGTTACTAAAGATGGCTTCATCCACCACTGCCTCAAGTCTTTCCACAATATCAAGTGATGAGGTGAAGATGTATTTAGTTATTTATTCTATAGTACTTCTTCTTCTCTTGGTCTTCCAACAGGTGCATTTCCCCAGGACGCCCACTATATATAAAAAACATTAAAAGCCGTTAAGTTTGTCGTTCTGTGCTACTGTAGAAACATGGCGGTGCAACATGGCGGCCTCAGTGCCCTGCTCCTATGTAGATATAAAAGGCTCATTCTAATAAAAAATATTAATACTTACACAGGCCCATTCTAAGGAAAAAAAAAAATTTTATTTTCAAGGTATTATACACTTATTAAACCTGCAGTGTAGAATTTTGGGTTTTATTTCCAAGCAGATTTTGTAGAAAGTAATTATAATATCCATAAGTACATTTAATTTAGTGCATAATAGCTGAAAACAATTTTTAGAATATTATTTTTCCCTTAGAATGGGTCTCATATATGTCCATATTTCTCCATATTTTGGACCAAGGCCTAGTGCCGCCATGTTGGAAGCGTCATGGTTGGAATGTCATCAGGTGCATTGTTTAGAATTTAGAATTGTTCTTGTCCTTGAAGGCCACTGTAGCTTCTGTTATTATTCTAAAGGGGTGGGGTTACCCAGGGAGCGTTGCATTCTAGAACTTTCTAGAACTTTCTTGATGATGTCATATTACACACTGCACCTTTAAAACACACTTATGGATATTATATTATATTCCATTTTCTACGAAGTCATAAAGAATCAACAGTGAAAAGTTCCAACACACACACACACACACACACAGTCACACACACACACACACACACACACACAGTCACACACACACACACACACACACACCACACACACACGAGACTTTGAGAGAAACTAGAAAGTATGTGGAGAGTAAAGTGGGCGGAGGGGGAGAGAGACGACATGATGAATGGATGGAATCTGACTGTCTGTGGTCAAACCAAAGGAATGAACCAGGACCAATCAATGACAAAGACACACAGACAGAGACGCGCACAGGCACGCACACACACAGAGAAAGAGAGGGAGAGACACACACACACACACACCACACACACACACACACACACACACACACACACACACACACACACACACAGAGACAGAGACACACAAGCACAGAGACACAGGCACGCACAAAGACACACACACACACACACAGAGGGAGAGACGCACACACACGGGCGCGCGCACACACACAGAGACGCACACACACAGAGACACACACACACAGAGACACACAAGCACACAAACAGAGAGAGAGAGAGGACACACACACACACAGAGACACACAAAGAGAGAGAGAGAGAGGAGAGAGGAGAGAGAGAGAGAGACACACACACACACACACAGAGACACACAAGCACACAGAGAGAGAGAGAAGAGAGAGAGAGAGAGAGAGAGAGAGAGAGACAGAGAGAGAGAGAGGAGAGAGAGAGAGAGAGAGAGAGAGAGAGAGACACACACACACACACACACACAGGGCTGAAGGTGGAAGAATGCATGCCTGGCGTATGAACGACTAGAGAAGGGGATGAGTGGAGCTCTACTGTTGCAAGCGGATTTCTGGGGGGACGCCACACCGCAACACACACACACACACACACACACACACACACACACACACACAGAAGGGCCAGCCAAAGGTTCGAAGTAACCACAGACTTCTGAATGTTCTAAATATAGGAGAATTGATAGGATCTGTGGAAAAGAGAAAAAGGGCAGCAAGGGGATTGTTTTGCGCACACACACACACACTCTCACACACACACACACACACACACACACACACGCACACACACGCTAACACACACACACACACACACACACACACACAACACAATCAGCCTCCCACGCTCACCAAATTATCTATCCATTGCAGCGACAGGAGAAGTCGCTGACAGCTCTGATCAGCTTGTTACTGCGAGTCAGACGAGCTGGAGACAGACTGAAATACTTTGAAATACTTTTGTCATAAAAGGGAAAAATCGGCAGAACTCAGTAGTCTAAGGGGCCGATGTAGCAAGAAGTGTGTGTGTGTGTGTGTGTGTGTGTGTGTGTGTGTGTGTGTGTGTGTGTGTGTGTGTGTGTGTGTGTGTGTGTATATGAGACTAACCTAGCAGCATTAAGGGTAAGCAACACAGAATGTAACACTACTCACTTTAATTAAATTCATTCTAGTGAAATGGCTGTTAAGATGTGTATTATTCCACAAATAGGATAATATGACAAAAATAACAAGAACTACTTTTTCCCAATACAATTTCCAGGATAACTCTTGCCAAAAACGGTCAGTTTATAGACAAGATTTGGGTCATTTGAGAGTTGTTAGGCATTACTATCTGACTATACAATGCAATGGAAAATAGATGAAAGAGATTTTGCATTATATGAAGAAAAAAATGTAACAACAGTTGTACATCTTAAAAAAGGGGCAGTGTGTAATATGACATCATCAAGAAAGTTCTAGAAAGTTCTAGAATGCAACGCTCCCTGGGTAACCCCCCCCCCCCCTTTTTGAATAATAACAGAAGCTACAGTGGCCTTCAAGGACAAGAACAATTCTAAATTCTAAACAATGCACCTGATGACATTCTAAAAACATGGATGCCTCCATAAGACTTGCCCGCTCAATGTACAAAATGTAAAATTAATATTTGTAATTCTCTGCTCAGGAGGATAATTCAGATTATTGGCAGAGGTGATTTTACACCAATGAGGGCATATTTATGAATGAGGATATTGATCATTTTAGCTAATAAATTACTTAAAATGTTACACAGTGTCCCTTTAAACCTGCAGTGTGTAGAATTTTGGGTTTTATTTCCTAGCAGATTTTGTAGAAAGTAATTATAATATCCATAAATACATTTAATTTGTGCATAATAGCTGACATTGTTTTTTTTCTTATTTATTTTCCCTTAGAAAGGGTCTCATATATGTCCATATTTCTGCATATTTTGGACCAAGGCCTAGTGCCGCCATCTTGAAAGTGTCATAGTTGGAATGTCATCAGGTGCATTGTTTAAAATTTAGAATTGTTCTTGTCCTTGAAGGCCACTGTAGCTTCTGGTATTATTCGAAAGGGTTGGGGTTACCCAGGGAGCGTTGCATTCTAGAGTGTTGTAGAACTTTCTTGATGATGTCATATTACACACTGCAACTTTAAAGAAATGAACTCTGAAATGTTTAGGGAAAATGTAACTTCCCTTGTGAAGTCTCCCCACACACAAAACACAAAAGGATTTGATTGGCTGATCAGTAAATGCAAAAAGCTGTGGATTCATAAACACAGTATAGTTGATAGTACTGGTATAGAAGTGGGAGGTGTGTGTGTGTGTGTGTGTGTGTGTAGTGTGTGTGTGTGTGTGTGTAGTGTGTGTGCGCGTATGAGTGTGTGTGTGTGTGTGTGTGTGTGTGTGTGTGTGTTGTGTATGAGTGTGTGTGTGTAGTGTGTGTGTGTCCTGGGGGAACTCCTGTCTCGACTGTGTCCCAGGACCCCGGAACCTTCCAGAACACCGGGACCGACACACACAACAAACGGCCCGTCAGACTGATTAATCGGCCATTCACCACCAGGTCACACACACACACACACACACATGCACACACACACACACACACACACACACACACTTGAAGCTTCAACGCGCACATATGAAAGTTTGCATGAAAAATTGGAAAATTCACCTGAAAGAATCGGATCTCACACACACACATGAACACACACACACACACACACACACACACACATGAACACAAACACACACGAACACACACACATAAACACACACACACACACACATGAACACACACACACACATGAACACACACACACACACACACATGAACACACACACTCTCTCACACACACACATACACAAAGATGCGCTCATGACAGACAGATGTGTACACACGTATAAAAGCGCGTATTGTGAGGGCAGGAGGGGAGGAATGCTTTTGATATAAGAATGGTCACGGAAAAAAAAACAAAAAAACAAAAAAAAACAATAGATGACAGGCCGTCGTCAAGAGGGAGACATAAAAGAACGAATGAGCTGAATAACTTCCAAAAGGAGGAAGAGGAGGATGACGTACGTGTGTGTGTGTGTGTGTGTGTGTGTGTGTGTGTGTGTGTGTGTCTCAGTGTGTGGGGTGTGTGTGTGTGTGTGTCTCAGTGTGTGTGTGTTTGTCTCAGTGTGTGTGTGTGTGTGGTATCGAAGTAAACATGGATGCCCCAGGATGAATGCAATTTATTTTTTTCCTCCTTGCGAGCGAGAGAACAAGAGGCACTGCATCATTTGGACAGGCGCAGAAAGAGGAGAGCGAGAGAGAGAGAGGGAGAGAGAGAGAGAGAGAAAGAGGGATTGTGACGGAGGGATAAAGGGCTATCCGTCTCTGTCTGTCACCTCATTCATCCTCCCCTGGTCCGTGCTGCCCGGCCCATCCGTCATCCGCTGTCACACACACACACACACACACACACACTCACAGAGACACACACACAGACACACACACACAGAGAGAGAGAGACACACACACAGAGAGACACACACACATAGAGAGAGAGACACACACACACATAGAGAGAGACACACACACACACACACACACATGAGAGAGAGAGACACAATTGCGTGCACACAAACACACACACATGGAGAGACAACAACTATGACGAAAAACACACACACACTCGGGCATCAAAGGCCGTCAGACAGGCAGGCAGACACACAAAGTCTGACTTGCTCTCCGCCCTGTTTCACACATTCACTGCGATGACAGACACACACACACACACACACACACACACACACACACTACGCTCAGTTTAACACACGCACGTACTAACACTTTCACAGCAACGACGGAAACAGACACATACTCACACACACACACACACAGCAGCCAGAAAGCCACACAAACTTTTGCTTTTTTCGCTTGGGCTCTCCGCCCTGTTTCACACATTCACAACGATGACACACACACACACACACACACACACACACACACACACACACACACACACACACACACACACACACAGACACACACACACACACACAGACACACATACAGACACACACACACACACACACACACACACACACACACACACACACACACACACACACACACACACACCCGAAAGACTACACTCGAAAACAACGTCGGCAAACAAAATTTTCGCTCGCACGCGCTTTCACTTCACGCACGTACGCCCGTCGCCTGCCAAACGCTTTTTTCCGTTGAGTTGAAGTACGACACTAAAACGCGAGCACTGTCACACACACACACACACAGACACACACACACACACACGCACACACACACACACACACGCACAGACACACACACACGCACACACACACACACACACACACACACACTCAGACTCTGTGCGACATCCTGTATTTTCCAACAACAGGCCAAGACGTGCAGTTCTGTCCCTCCTCCTCTAGTTTTTCCCAGGACCTTCAAACAGACGCTTCCGTCTCTCAGACCGTTTCTCAATCTCAGGTCCGAGGACCAAAGGGCGGCCGCCGGAGGAAAGCACTGGTCAAATGGTGGTAAAATCGGTTTGGAGATAAAAACACACCACACACACACACATTCCAATACTTATACTCTACTATTTAGCATGGTAGAACAAATATTTAGGATGTCCCAATTCCTGGGTGAGCGTATACCCATGACAAAGGCATTAAGAAAAACTATATAAAAATAGCATTCTTTGCACTGATGGTCTCGTTTGCTGTTACATGTCATTCATGATCATCAGAGGAAAAATGAGACTGTTTCAGAAATATTTAAAAGTTCCTAGTAGCAGCTTTAAGCCCAGTTTAAGACGTAGGACACAAGATGAGGATATAAACAATACTAGTTTAAACTAATGTATAGCTGTCCCCAGACAAATCACAACTCTATTCCTGAGATCCTCTGAGATTTTTTTTCCCTTTGAGCATGTCTGACCTGTATGGGTTCAGTTTGGTGAGCCTAAACTGACCTGGTTTTATCTTTGTTTTATCTAGTGGCGCCCAATTTATTCCCTAAAGATCTCTCATTACATTGGTCCATTTCATCAATCAATTTGGCCCACCTGATTGTGTTAACCTGCTCGATTTAAGCAATGCAGCTCAGGGTTCACAAACTTCTTCACATACAAAAGTTAGCAAATCATTTGTTTTATCTATTTTAACAATTGATTTCTGGAAAAGAAAAATGTTGAATTGATAAACAAACATCTGTTATTTCATATAAAAAATA
This sequence comes from Ammodytes dubius, assembly GCA_026122265.1. Lineage (NCBI taxonomy): Eukaryota > Metazoa > Chordata > Actinopteri > Uranoscopiformes > Ammodytidae > Ammodytes > Ammodytes dubius. Next base: position 16,952,036 of record CM047527.1, read on the forward strand.
CTGGTATTGAAAAAAATTAATTAATAATGGTTAAAATAAATTAAATTCCAAAAGGCTCAAGGGGTTCACACACTTTCACACTACACTGTATATATATATATATATATATATACACACACACACAGTACATCTTGTATCAGTTGATAACAGCCTCTGTTCTCTGTGCACCGTTTAAGATTTATCAGCCTTTTAAGTTTTATATCTGTGTAGTTTTTTTTTTTCCATCTGCTTTTGTTCTACCCTTTCCTTTCAGCTCTGTAGCTTTTGAAGATGGCAGATCAAAGAATGCAATCATTTTAGGATTACGGGGACTGAATGTAGCGAGACAGAGGGACAAACCAAACTTAAACCGTTACTATAGCTACTGTTCATTTTATCTTATATTTTAATTTAGGTTAAAGTTTATTGTAGGTACTGTTAGTTTTTATATTTTAATTTAGATATATATCTTAATTTTAGCCTAATGTATGTTTAATGTATGTCTTGTTTTATTCCCTCGGGATAAATAAAGTATCTATCTATCTATCTAAAGATTTGACAGTAGAGAGAGAAAGACAACGGCGTATTGTTTGGTTTAGAGAAGAAACGGTGGGAATAGAGAGTGATTGTAAAAAGTCGGTAAACAGGGACGAGATGGAGAATAAATAAAAGTGAAACAATTTGAAAACCAAATTAAGTAGGAAGACGAGGATCTGTGTGTGTGTGTGTGTGTGTGTGTGTGTGTGTGTGTGTGTGTGTGTGTGTGTGTGTGTGTGTGTGTGTGTGTGTGTGTGTGTGTGTGTGTGTATGTGTCTCAGTTTGTGTGTGTGCGTGTCTCTCTCTGTATGTGTGTTTATGCGTCTGTGTTTCTGTTTGTGCGTGTGTGTCTCAGTGTGTGTGTGTGTGTCTCAGTGTGTGTGTCTCAGTGTGTGTGTGTGTCTCAGTGTGTGTGTGTGTTTGTGTGACAGAGGGAGGATGGGAGGAAGGATGAAAAGGACACAAGGGGAGGAGGAGGAGGAGTAGAGAGAGAGAGAGAGATAGCGGAGAGAGAGAGAGAATAAAAAGGAAACAGAGGAGGAGAAACTAAAAGGAGTTTTCCGTCCCGACAAAGACCTACTTGTCTCAAGTCACTGAAGGCCAGAAGCAACGTGTCACCCTGGAAGCCTGCGACCGGGCCGGCTCTGGCAAAACCTGTGGGAACAGACAGGCCCCGCCCACACACACACACACACAGAGAGGAACACGCACATACACACACAGGAACACGCACAACACACACAGAGAGAGAGACACACGCACAACACACACACAGACAGAGAGAGGAACACGCACAACACACACACACAGACACGCACATACAGAGAGAGACACACACACACACACAGGGAGGAACACGTACATACAGAGAGAGAGAGGAACACGCACACGCACACACACACACAGAGAGACACGCACATAGAGAGAGAGACACACACACACACACACACACACACACACACACACACACACACATAGAGAGGAACACGCACACGCACACATAAAGAGGAACACGCACAACACACACATTCAGAGGAACATGCACATAGAGACACACACACACAACACAGAAACACGCACATGCACGCACATCCAAGGCACACACAAACAGAAACACAGGCGCATACAAACACACACACACACATACAGCGAGAGACACGCACGCAGATACACACACATACAGGCGCACACAAGCAGGCACGCACACACAGAGACACACATGCACACGTAGTGAAATACACGGGCACGCACATCCAACACGCATACACATGCGCACACACACAGGCACGCACAAACACAAACATACAGAGAAGAGATACACACAAATGCACACACACACAAACACAAACACACCCCCGGAGAGAGAGAGGGGGAGAGGGGAGAGAGAGGGGAGGAGAGAGAGAAAAAACACAGTGAGTGAATAATATAAAAGACCTGGTGGCATTCGCTATGCATCAGAGTAGATTGGCAGACAAATGACAGCCGGGGGAGGGGGGAGAGGGTGGTAGAGTCATGTCGCCTGTGTGTGTGTTGTGTGTGTGTGTGTGTGTGTGTGTGTGTGTGTGTGTGTGTGTGTGTGTGTGTGACGGTGTGTGTGTGTGTGTGTGTGTGTGTGTGTGTGTGTGTGTGTGTGTATGAGAGAAAGAGCAAAGGTTTTTTTTACTGAGTTTAGGTTTAAACAGAGGTTGTGGTGACACGATAAGATATTTTCTAGCATTTGCCCTGGTGTATGTGTGAGAGTGTGTGTGTGTGTGTGTGTGTGTCTGTGTGTGTGACGGTGTGTGTGTGTGTGTGTGTGTGTGGAGGTGTGTGTGTGTGACGGTGTGAGTGTGTGTGTGTGTGTGTGTGTTTATTTGTTGTTTGTACAGGGCTTCACCCGCATGTTTGGGAACAGTTGAGAACTGTTGGATTTTTGAACCCAGGGTGACGCCTGTATGCGAGTGTGTGTGTGTGTGTGTGTGTGTGTGTGTGTGTGTGTGTGTGTGTGTGTGTGTGTGTGTGTGTGTGTGTGTGTGTGAGAGTGTGTGTGTGTGTGTGTGTGTGTGTGTCGGGGTCGTAGGGAGTGTGAGCCGGGGTCCTGGCGTCAGTTGGCCCCAGTAAACAAGCCGACTGGGATTCTGGAGCGAGGGAACGAGAGAAAAGAGAGAGAGAGAGAGAGAGAGAGTCTGTGGCTAATCTCTTTCACCTCGGGACACAAACACACACACACACAGAAACACAAGGCCGTACACACCACAGCACTGATTACACGCCTGCCATCTTCAGTGACCCCGGTGCGACACACACACACACACACACACACACACACATGGTTGTGCTTATGAACTGTAAAACTTTCGACTATCAAATTTGTTACAAATTTTCTGGACCAAATTCTAAATGTATTTCTATCCATCTCCTATATCTGAGCCTCTCCCTGACCCTTCATCTTAACAACTTCCCTTTGACCCCGATGACAAAACGTTGTTGGACAAATTTACAGAAACTATCCCTATATGATATGATTTTTTACAACATGTACAATGTCGGGAGAGAGAGAGGAGAGAGAGAGAGAGAGAGAGAGAGAGAGAGAGAGAGAGAGAGAGAGAGAGAGAGAGAGAGAGAGATTGTGGTGATGGTTTAAACCACGTATGTCAAACTCACTATCCGGTCCGTTTCAATGTTTGATCCGACCCGCATTTCAATTTAGCTAATAAAAAAAAATAAATAATAATAATAATAATAATAATAATAATAATAATAATAATAATAATAATAATAATAATAATAATAATAATAATAATAATAATAATAATAATAATAATAATAATAATAATAACTATAAATTGAAGCAGAAAAGGAACAGATTGGTGAATAAAAATCCACCAGAATGCAGGAAATGAAGTCTTTGACGCTCAACATTTTTTGGGGGAGCATCCCATTACCCCCGCCTATAATGTGTCCCACCAAATGTTGAATTGTTGCCTTTAGGTTTTCTGATGATTTTTCTAGGTTTTTTTTTTTATTAACTTCTGTCCGTATTTTATTTTATGACCTTTTTCGGCGGTTACAACACTGTCAACTTTTACTCTTGAATCTTAGATTTTACACAAACTCTTTGCAATTGCGTCTTTTCAATTACTTTTTTCACGTATTCACACACACACACACACCACACACACACACACACTCCTGAAATGTATTCAATTCTTAGATTTGTCCTTCTTGAGCTTCCGTCTCTTTTCAAACTCACGCTAATGTCCCTTTGATCCCCCCCTCATCACTGCATGTCTCCCTCTCCCTCTCTCTCTCTCTCGCTCTGATTCCTCTTTTCAATTTCTTTAATTTTTTTTGTAAAGAAATCTTTTTTTTATGTCCACCATCTTAATCTCATTCTCTCTGCCTCTCTTTCCTCTTTCATCCTATTGGGCTCCTGTACCTCCTACCCAC
>CM047527.1:16960980-16968480 GCA_026122265.1 Ammodytes dubius
GTATGCTTCTATGTGTGTGTGTGTGTGTGTGTCTACATCTGTGTGTGTGTGTGTGTGCGTGTGTGTCTATATTTGTGTGTGTGTCTACATCTGTGTAGGTGTGTCTACATCTGTGTGCATGCTTCTATGTGTGTGTGTGTGTGTGTGTGTGTGTGTGTGTGCATGCTTCTATGTGTGTGTGTGTGTGTGTGTGTGTGTGCGTGTGTCTACATCTGTGTGTGTGTGTGTGTGTGGTGTGTGTGTGTGTGTGTGTGTGTGTGTGTGTGTGTGTGTGTGTGTGTGTGTGTGTATGTCTACATCTGTGTGAATGCTTCTATGTGTGTGTGTGTGTGTGTGTGTGTGTGTGTGTAGGTGTGTGCGTGTGTCTAGATCTGTGTGTGTGTGTGTGTGTGTGTGTGTGTGTGTAGGTGTGTGCGTGTGTCTGTTTACATCTGTGTGTGTGTTTGTGTGTGTGTAGGTGTCTCTACATTGTGTGTGTGTGTGTCTGTTTCTACGTCTGTGTGCATGCTTCTATGTGTGTGTGTGTAGGTGTGTGCGTGTGTCTACATCTGTGTGTGCATGCTTCTATGTGTGTGTGTGTGTGTGTGTGTGTGTGTGTGTGTGTGTAGTCTGGAGAGTGCAGTTCATTCACAAGGCAGCCTCACCTCAAAGGGGAAATCAAATTACACACACATGTTCCAGAGAAACACCACACCTCCGACTGCTGCCCGGATATCCTAGAGTATGAAGCCGGCCTATGAACTCTGTACACACACACACACACACACACACACACACAGATGTAGGCACACACACACACACACACACGTAGACGTAGACACACACACACACACACACACACACACAGATGTAGACATACACACACACACACACACACACAGATGTAGACATACACACACACACACACACACACACACACAGATGTAGACACAGACACACACACACACACACACACACGCGCACAGATGCAGACACACAGATGTAGACACAGACCAACATACAGACTCACAGATGTAGAGACACGCGCACACACACAGAAAAGCATGTACACACACAGCCACACAGATGTAGACAGAGACACACACACACACGTAGACACACACACAGATATAGACACACACACACACACAGCAACCCCAGGGGTCAGTTATCATACGGGGAGATTGAGCGTGAAATGAGTTAATTCTATTTACATGTCCTGACTGACACACACCACACACACACACACACACACACACACACACACACACACACACACACACAGGTAGGTCCGTCTGTCCCAGAGTTCATGCAGACAACTGGGAACCATTAGCCCCAGGCATTGTGGTAGGTAGGTGTGTGTGTGTGTGTGTGTGTGGTGTGTGTGTGTGTGTGTGTGGGTGTGGGTGTGGGTGTGGGTGTGTGTGTGTGTGTGGTGTGTGAGCGTGTGTGAGAGAGTGTGTGTGTGTGTGCGTGTGTGTGAGAGGAGAGAGAGAGAGAGAGAGAGTGTGTGTGTGTGTGTGTGTTGTGTGTGTGTGTGTGAGAGTGTGTGAAGAAAATAATGGAATAGAATGGAATGGAAAGTAAGGAGCTAGCTAATATTTTTTCTCCTAATAGAGTAATGATTTTATTACATCATAAAGGTGACTCAATAATTTATGGATTATTAAGTCCATACATTTTTAACCTCTCATTTATACAGGTAAACCCCCATTGGATCCAGAGATTCTTCGACAAGGGAGACCTGTTCCCATTCCCACGTCACACACACACACACACACACACACACACACACACACAACACACACACACACACACACACACACACACACACACACACACACACACACACACACACACGCACGCACACACACACACAAGAGGCGTTCGTCAAAGTAAACAGCTCATTAAAAGCTCCTTAGCGGCTAACGGTTGGACAAATAGACAGACAGGCTAACGAAAACAGGATGGGGCCGAGACCGCTGTAATGAAATAATCAATAATCAGGACATAGGAATGAACGAGGGAACAGTTATGAAAGGAATGGAGTGATATATTTGACCAGACGCTATGTTTAAAAGATAGATATGTTCATTTTGTAGTTTTGATATTGTTATGATGTGTTTAAAAATAAAGGGCTGTTGTAATAGCCTTCTGCTATTATCTTAGGCAAGTCAGGTTAATTTCTATAGCACAATTCAGACACAAGGCCGTTCAAAGTGCTTTACAGGGCATGAAATACATCAAGATTAGACAGTAGAAATTGCATTTAAAGGCGCAGTGTGTAATATGACATCATCAAGAAAGTTCTACAAAGTTCTAGAATGCAATACTCCCTGGGTAACCCCAACCCTTTTGAATAATAACAGAAGCTACAGTGGCCTTCAAGGACAAGAACAATTCTACATTTTAAACAATGCACCTGATGACATTCCAACTATGACACTTTCAAGATGGCGGCACTAGGCCTTGGTCCAAAATATGCAGAAATATGGACATATATGAGACCCTTTCTAAGGGAAAAAATAATAATAAAAAAAAATGTTTTCAGCTATTATGCACTAAATTAAATGTACTTATGGATATTATAATTACTTTCTACAAAATCTGCTAGGAAATAAAACCCAAAATTCTACACACTGCCGGTTTAAGAGATAGCATGTGACTGACAATATAATTATTTTCTATACAGGGTTTGCAGTAGATTTATATTATCTTTTTGAACTAAGCTTATGAAACGGCCTTATGTGTTTTTATATATAGTGGGCGTCCTGGGGAAATGCACCTGTTGGAAGACCAAGAAGAAGAAGAAGTACTATAGAATAAATAACTAAATACATCTTCACCTCATCACTTGATATTGTGGAAAGACTTGAGGCAGTGGTGGATGATGCCATCTTTTAGTAACTATAGCTTCTTGTCCTTGAAGGCCACCGTAGCTTCTGTTAAATTCTCCCCAATAGGGAAGGGGTTAGCAAGGGAGCGTGGCACTCTAGAATGTTACTCTAAATACTCTTATAACACACACACACACACACACACACACACACACACACACACACACACACACACACACACACACACACACACACACACACACACACACACACACACACACACACACACACACACACACACACACACACACACACACACACACACACACTAAATATTTGAAATCCAATTTTTCATGGACTTGGAAAAAAGGTTATTTAAGCTTTCCAACTGATCCTCTCAATCTTGTTCTAATCAGGCGGCTTAGTGAACAAGACCAGAATGTGTGTGTGGTCAAAAAAGGATGTGGTCTCATTTTAATTTTCAACATTGTGTTTTCTGTGTGTGTGTGTGTGTGTGTGTGTGTGTGTGTGTGTGTGTGTGTGTGTGTGCGTGCGTGTGTGTGTGTGTGTCTGTGTGTGTGTGTGTCTGTCTGTCTGTCTGTCTGTGTGTCTGTCTGTCTGTCTGTCTGTGTGTGGTCAAACTCCACTGCTAAGAATTCAAGCGGTTCTGGCGATCTTGCCACTGACAATGAGAAGGATATTTATGAACGCTTCATTTCATCTGACACATGGCAGCAGCAAGCCCAGGTAGTCCATACTTGTCAAATAAACACAATGAGGCTTCAAATTAAATACATTTGGTGTGTGTGTGTGTGTGTGTGTGTGTGTGTGTGTGTGTGTGTGTGTGTGTGTGCGGTGGATATTCTTTTCCACTTCTTTCGAGGATTTTTTTCTGAGATCATGTGTGCACTAAATCAAAAATCGAGACGAGCCTACGAATATAAAAAAAAAGTTGACAAATTGGTTAGAACAACCGTAGCCTCATCGTGTGTGTGGTGTGTGTGTGTGTGTGTGTGTGTGTGTGTGTGTGTGTGTGTGTGTGTGTGTGTGTGTGTGTGTGTGTTGTGTGTGTGTGTGTGTGTGTGTGTGTTAGTCTTCAAGTGGTATAACAGATCACATCACAGTGCATCTCTCGACCAAAAAACTATGAAGAGAAAACCCTCCCGGTTGGGACGCACACCGTTTATTTTGAAGCGCTCCCAAAATTTCAGCAGTATAAAGCCAGACACAGGTTGGAGTTTGAAACTAAGTCTTAAAATAAAGTCGCCTGCTGCTTTCAACGCACTGATTTACAAACACACACACACACACACACACACACACACACAGGGACGCGCACACAATACACACACACAGGGACGCGCACACAATACACACACACAGGGACACACACACACACACACACACACTCCTGGAACAGATTTGACACGGTGTATACTATGCTCTCTGTCCGTCCAGCAACCTGTCACTCAAACGGACGGCAAGCCAGGGCAGCCAAAAGTCAAGAGGTGGGACGATAATAATAACTGGGCAAATAATACTACTGTTCTAAAAAGAGATCGATGAAGATTTAAATACTGTATATATGCGACAGAAAATATGACAGTATGAGTATTAAGCATTTAAAGGTGCAGTCAGTGATTCTTTTGTCTAAATCACTTTTCGTCAAAATCAGTTAATAGCTCCTTGATGTACTGTGTGTGCACTGAAAAAAAAATCCAGTGTTAATTCACAGCCTAGGCTCATGTTAGCTATGGTGGGCCCTCCTTTGTTTACATACCATTTTACAGAGCCTAGGTTGTCTATTAACACCAGCTTTTTTCTTAGTGCACACTGTAACATACAGGTAGTGGGATTGTGAAGAGATTTTCGCAGATTTTGACGGAACATTATTTTGACAACAAGCGTTCTCCAGAATCACCGACTGCACCTTTAAACTAAAGAGGTCACTATTGTGATGCAGAGAAATATATGATAGATGAAATTTGGGAATCTAAATGATGAGTTTTGAGAGTTAAATTCACACAATAAACCTTCCAAATCATCATAAAGGGGATCTCTCTCTCTCACACACACACACAACCTAGCTTCTTGAAGGTTTAGTCTAGTGGAGTTTCAGGTTGCTACGTAATGGCAGGTATTTGTTCATGTCACTCAAAGAACACCACAAAAATGAAGTCTGCCCCTTACTGTATATTAGGTTTCGGGGCGCATTTTTGTGTGTCTTTGAACGAACACACACACACACACACACACACACACACAACACACACACACACACACACACACACACACACACACACACACACACACACACACACACACACACACACACACACACACACACACACACACACACACACACACACACACACACACACACACACACACACACACACACACACAGGGCCAATGCAAGCAAATCCACTCCATAGACTCTAAACCACATGTGATCTGACAGACACCAGGGTTGGAAATGTCTTCTAGTCAAACGTTCAATACTGTACATTGTTTCTCACTGGCAGTAGCACATCAGACGTGCTCTCATCCTACCCGGTCAGGACTGGCTTTTTAAGGTCAGACACTGCAGACACAAATAGAGTCTTTCTTTCTTTTTTTTTTGGTAAAATGTTTTAATTCTTTTATTTAAATGTTGTATTTTTATCCATGTTTTAAATTTGTTCCTTTTTTGTATTTGTATTCTTTATTTGATTTTAACCCTGTGAAGCACCTTGAGTGGCCCTGTGCCTGAAATGTGCTCTATAAATAAAATTGCCTTGCCTTGCCTTTCAAGCATTGGTCAATTTAGAGATTTTTTTTTTTTTTGCTATTTCTTTTCAATAATATGTCTATTTAAAACTAGTATAAAAGGGTCCGAAATGGCTTTATCCAAAAACTAGATTTTCAGTTTTCAAAATAATACATTTTTAAAAGTTTTAATGTAAGAAATTAACTGGCACAGTTTCATGATCATATCTTTAAGTTACAATTGTTCCCCTATTGCCCCTGCAGTGTCGCGCCTTAAAAGAAACCAAGTAACTCTATATGATGTTGTAAATTGCCAAAGACTCTGGTATATCACAAAGTAAGATGTATGAAGATATGAAAGAGAAAATTGTGTATAGGTGGAATTGTCCGAAAAGAAAGAAAGAAAGAAAGAAAGAAAGAAAGAAAGAAAGAAAGAAAGAAAGAAAAAGAAAGAAAGAAAGAAAGAAAGAAAGAAAGAAAGAAGAAGAAAGAAAGAAAGAAAGAAAGAAAGAAAAATGAATGAATGAATGAATGAATGAATGAATGAATAAATGAATGAATGAATGAATGAATGAATGAATAAATAAATAAATAAATAAATAAATAAATAAATAAATAAATAAATATTAGGCCTATGCAATCCTAAAATTGGTGAACATTGGCAGGTGGTGGTTAGATACCATTTCCCTCCCTGTTTGTGGACACATGAAAACAGACTCAGGCAAACGTGCATCACTTCCTTTATCTATTAATCTAACATGCTGGTTGGTTGGTCAACTCAGGGGTCAAAGATTAAAGGTGGAGTCAGTGATTCTGGAGAACGCTTTTTGTCAAAATCAGTGAATATCTCCTCACGATCTGCTACCTGTCCATATAGTGTTCATACACAGCCTAGGCTTTGTAAACTGGCATGTTGTTATGGTGGGCACGCTTTTGTTTGCATACTTTTTTTTTTTTTTTTTTTTTTTTTTTTAATACATTGAAGTTTAACAGCCTACATTGTGTATTATCTTTCTTTACGGACAAGTAGTGGATCATAAGGAGATATTCACAGATTTTTCTTTACACAATGTCATTTTGACAACAAGCGTTCTCCAGAATCACTGACTGCACCTTTAAGTTGTTAACAGGGTCAGTCATAGTGGGGGGTCGGGGGGGGAGGGGTCGGGAGAGGGGGTGGGGGGGGTTTGGTTCACATCACTCTGTTAACCTCAAACGACCCAGAGATCACAGATACTCACCGGTAAAGTCGCGTGTTGCACGGGCGTTCCCTATACGGCGAAGAAACATAAACCGGGAATGAATTTATCGCTTTGGCAAAAACAGAACACAAATGGTAAATGGACTTGACTTATATAGCGCTTTTCTAGCCGATTTTCTCAGCCCCAAAGCGCTTTACATATCTTACCACATTCACCCATTCATACACACACTCATACACCGAAACTCTAGTGTTGTTAAAGGGAGACATGAAAACAAATGCACACTCCCATCGAACTAAAATCTACTAAGACAGGGACACTTTCTAGGTCTATGTGTGCACAGCATTTATTTATTATACAGGTAAATCCCATTGAGACCGGAGACTCTTTTTCAAGGGAGACCTGTTCCCATTCCCACATTGCCATTCACACACACATTCATACACCGATAGCAGCAGCAGCTACCACGCAGGGTGCAAGCTAACTATCGGGAGCAGTTTAGGGTTCAGTGTCTCTTTGCCCAGGGACACTTGGACGTGTGGCAGGGAGACGGGGGATCGAACCACCGACCCTGTAACCCAGTGGACGACCGAACCGCCATACACACTTCACAACAGCCGCCCTTTAAGCGCACGTTTTAGGCCCCTTGAGACCACATATACTAATCTGGTTTTAACTGGCACCTGGTTAAAAAAGAAAAGATGTTTCTGATTAGGAGTATTTAGCTACAGCAC
>CM047527.1:16970980-16975980 GCA_026122265.1 Ammodytes dubius
TGTGTGTGTGCGTGTGTGTGTGTGTGTGTTGTGTGTGTGTGTGTGCGTGTGTGTGTGTCGTGGGTCTATAGAGTCAATGGCATGAGCCTGTGTGTAATCCCGTGCTGCTGACCCCCGAGCCGCTCACCCTTTAAGTAGCTTAGTTTAGCTTAGTTTAGCTTAGCATAGCGTAGCGTAGCTTATTGGGCCCCATGTTAACAGGGTCACCCTTTAAGTAGCTTAGCTTAGCATAGCGTAGCGTAGCTTAGCTTAGCTTATTGGGCCCCATGTTAAACAGGCTCACCCAGAACACACTGACACTGTAGCGCGCTAAAGCAGATTGGACCGGCCGGGTGATCGCTCAGGATAGAACATGCAGGGAGACTGGTGGTGGGTCCGCTTATATAACACACACACACACACACACACGTATAGCAGGTATGGATAAGGTCAATGCACTCTCACACACACCCAGACCACCTATGCATATATTCAAAACATAATCACACACACACACACGTATACAAATATGCATACAGTTAATGCAGTTGCTCATAATAATAATGGATTGGATTTATATAGCGCTTTTCAAGGCACTCAAAGCGCTTTACAGGGTTCCAGGTTCCATTCATTCACACACAGTCATACCGGTGGTGGTAAACTACCATAGTAGCCACAGCTGCCCTGGGCAGACTGACGGAAGCGTGGCTGCCATTCAGCGCCTACGGCCCCTCAGACCACCACCTCAAACATACAGCAGTCATACTCATTCACACGAGCAAGGTGGGTGAAGTGTCTTGCCCAAGGACACAACAACCATGACACAGGTGGCAGAGCGGGGATCGAACCGCCAACCCTTGGATCATTGGCCAACCCGCTTAACCACCTGAGCCAAAGTCGCCCCGTGTCATACACACACACAGACCAAAAATGCAAAAGTTCAATGCGCACACACATGGTAACACAAACACACGTTGACCAGTTACATGCATGCGTGTGTGTTGTCTTTCAGTGTTCCAATGCGTGTGTTGGTGTATGTGCGTCCGTTCATGTGCATATGTGTGTGTTTGTATTGCTTATGTGTGTGTGCACCCGTTTGCATGTACAGTATGTGTGTGCGTGTATTGCATGTACGTGTTCCAATCATGTGTGCGTGCGTTGCGTGCATATTGCCTCAGTTCACATGTGCGTCTGTGTGTGTGCGTTCATGTGTGTGTGTGTTAACTAACAAGCAGGTGTGTGTGTGTGTGTGTGTGTGTGTGTGGTGTGTGTGTGTGTGTGTGTGTGTGTGTAAGCAGTGTGTGTGTGTGTGTGAGTGTGTACTAACGGCAGGTTGGTGAAGACTGTGAAGGTGGAGTTGAGGAAGGCGATCAGGTCGACCAGGTAGTCCGAGGCCTCTGAAGCCCCGCCCCCCGGCACCGCCATCAGCCAATCATAGTCCGCCAGCTGCAGGAACTGGTCGATCTTACTGTTGATGTTGGTGTAGATCTCTGCCTCCGCCGAGTGACGCGCGTCCTGAGAGAAGGTGAATTAAATTAAATTATATTTCCTCGACCATATAGCAGCACTGAGGGACCTTCATGACACTATTTAGATTTTTAATTTTTTGCTTAATAATTTAATATAATATTATGTGCTCACTTTTCCTGTTTTCGATACACCCAGGTGAATAGGGAATTTTTTAACTTATAGATATCATCATGAAACTTTGCCAGTTGATTACTGACACTAACACAATTAGTTTTGTATTACATGTTTTATGTTTTATTTAAAATATATTAACAAATCTTGTGTAAAAACCTTTAAAATAGTGCTATGAATGATTAATGGAAAGTTTGGTTGATGTCAGTGTCTAGAAGTTGAGATATATTTCTCAGAGTATTGAAAAAAATCATTTTGAGAAAACGGCCGTTAAAGATAAAAACGTGAATAAATAAATAAAATATTGGATTGAGGTTTTATTTTTTCTTCTGATACCACGTTAATCTTTCGTCGTGAAGATTTACCTTGAAGGTGGGACGTCCCGTAGAGTTTGGTTTGCGTTGCTGGAGTCTGGCGGGACGTTGGTGATGTTTGATATGAACTCCTCCAGGAAGTGACAGCTCTGCTCCAGGTGGGTGGTGTTAATGATCACCTGCACCAGCTAGAGAGAGGGAGGGAGGGAGGGAGGGAGAGAGAGACAGACAGAAAGAGAGACAGACAGACAGGGAGACAGGGAGGCAGACAGACAGAGAGACACACAGACAGACAGGGGTCAATTTATTTTTTTGAGAAGATATTGATAAAGGAGGTAGCCTGGAAATCCTGACCCTGATATCTGGAACGATTAGAGGGTCTGGCGACGATCAATAGTAATTTCCAACTCAAGGGCGGCTCCTACTCGTGCATTTCAAATGCCACTGCACGCAGTTGGATAGCACTACAACCAATCAGAGCGATGCACAAGTGACGTAAGCCCGTTCGTTAGCGAACAGCTGTTAAACTGTTAAATTAAACGTTTGCCGTTGTCGGTCGGCAAAACAGAACATTCCACTACTTGCTAGTGAAAGCTATGAGTCCCGTCTTCCAATTCGTTAAGGGTCGAGGCCAAAGCAGTCTCAAACTCACACAACATATCCGCAGCCATCTTGATGTTTACTATCACAGCTTCGACGTCGCATGCACGTCACTGTCGTCATCCGGTTACGTCCTCCCAGAGCACCATATAAAGGCTCTGGCGCGCCCATATTAGATAGAACCAATTGAAACGTTATACCAGATTTCTGGTATTCTTGATAAGCTTCAACGAGGGTGTCCAGACCAACCGCGCAGCAATTTAATTTGCCTGCGCCTAGTGGCAGGTCTGGGAATGCCAGGCTATAAAGGAGGTACAATATCAGACAATCTAGGGAAACTTATTTGTGTGGCTTTTTTTCACACTCACACACACACACACACGTTCATTCATTAATTTTTGTATCATAAAGCTGCGAACACACCGCACGGCGAGATTACATACAAAGTCAATGTACTAGCGCGTGGCCGCGCCTCCACCCAAAAATCGCGTCCAGCGGCCGGCGTTCGCGCCTCATCGAAGTGCGTGAATCGAAGGCGCTGCCATTTGCGCTATTCGCCGCGCCGCGATAGCCAATCAGCGTTGAGATTGCCCGGTGGTCTGCCAGACGAGGTGGCGTGTGGAGTGAGGACATTGGGCTTCCAATACATTCAGCAAATATGTGTATGTTGCATCTGTTTAGCTGTTGGCTGTACTTTAGTCAAGGTAGCGCACAGCTGGACCAGTTGTTGTTGTTGTTGTTGCACTGTAAGTGTGACGGGTCTGATCTCGGCGTCGGTGTCAGAATATATGGCCCAATATGACCAAGCGGCGAGCCTCCTGCGGTCACGCGGCCAACCGCCGCAGGGGGCCAGTGCGGTGTGTTCCCAGCTTAAGAATAAGAGTAAACATTTGAACTTGGTGAATGTTTCCACAGCCTCAAACTCTCTCAGCGTTGCATCCTGTTGAGTTCTCTGAGCTGACTGAGCGTAAACACATCAGCACAGAGCGGTGAGAAAAATATAAAAACTATCGCAGGTCACTGTTCTACACAGTTACTACGACAACAACAACGGCAACAGGTTGAAAACAATAGGAAGTGTGTGTGTGTGTGTGTGTGTGTGTGTGTGTGTGTGTGTTGTGTGTGTGTGTGTGTGTGTGTGTGTGTGTTAATGAGGCAGATCGGTTGGGTTGAGCAAACACCATTAGCTCGTTCCCTTAAGACAGATTATCACAAGCGTTGAGCCGAGTATTTTTTTTTTTTTTTTTACATATAACACACAGACACACACAGGTTTGTACAGCTATACTTGTGAGGACACAATGCATTCCATAGCCCCTTACCCTAACCCTAACCATCAAAACTAAATGCTTGGGCCCAAGCCCTGCAGCAGACCCGGGTTAGAATCCAGCCCGGGTCATTCTCTGCATGTCATTCCCCTCTCTGCCCCATTTCACCTCTGTCTCTACAAATCTTTCTAATGAAAGCAAAAATGCCAAAAAAAAATCTTAAAAAAAAATAAAAATAAATGCCTAACCCCAACCCTTACACTAACTCTAACATAAACCTAATTCATACCTGAACCTTAAAACCTAGTGTTAACCCTCAAACAGCCCTTTAAAAGGCCCGCCCCAAAGTGAGAACTGGCCAAAATGTCCTCACTTTTAAGATCTTAAAACTTGAATTGGTTTTCACAAAAATAGTTGTAAAACACACACACACACAGCGCACACACACAAAGACAGACACACACAGACAGACACACAACACACACACACACACACAGACACACACAACACACACACACACGCACACACACAGACAGACACACACACACACACACACACACAGTACCTCTGCCAGTCCGACATTCTTCTTCTTAATGGCGTACTGCAGACAGTGGCTGAGGGTTCTGGTCAACAACAGATTGGTCGACTTGCGGATCATATCGTCTACCTCCGTGGAACTGTGGGGAAAACACACACACACGCAGAGAGACACACGCACACACACACACACGCAGAGAGACACACACACACGCAGAGAGACACACACACACACACAGAGACACACACACACACACCAGAGACACACACACAGAAGAGAAACAGCAGAGCATCAGTGACTGTGCAGAACCCATTGATTTTTTTATTTTAATTTTTTTACAACATTCCATTTTTTCGCAGCGAGCGGCCGCCGCGTCTCCGAGCCAGTACAAACAGTTTAAGAGCATTTTCTTTCAGTCTGCCTCTCTCCTCTCTCTCTCTCTCTCTCTCTCTCTCTCTCTCTCCCCCCCTCTCTCTCTCTCTCTCTCTCTCTCTCTCTCTCTCTCTTCCTCTCCTCCTCCACCTCTCTCCCCTTCTCCCCCCTCTCCCTCCCTCTCTCCTCTCTCCTCTCTTTCCCTTTCGGAAAAATTCAAGATGTCAGCCAAGTCGGATTGAGCACATTAACCGTGTTATGGGGGGCTGTCAGGCCCATTAGAACTCA
>CM047527.1:16993480-16995980 GCA_026122265.1 Ammodytes dubius
TCATTTCCCTCTCTGACCCATTTCACCTCTGTCTCTACAAACTGTCTAATAAAATAAAAAAGCTAAAAATTGTCAAAAAATAATCTTAAAAAAAAAAAATGGGTCCACCCAACTTTAGGAAAGTGTAATACTAAATCTGAGTAAACAATGGCTATTCGCACACGGGCTACACACAGAATAACAAAATCTAAAGAAATTCTAGAATGGAGTTCGGACTAAATTCTTAACCCCGACCCTTTGGCTGAACAATGTGCATTGAAAACACATGAGAAAGTTACAGAGTTACAGAAACAATGGCGACCGTGTAGAAATATGATTCTCAGCGGGTCACAGGTCCAGATAGATGTTATGGAAGGTTTAGTTTTGATGTCGTGAGGTGACAAAAAGCTGTTTTAATTCCCAGTGTGGCCCTCCACTGAAACAATGTGTATTCAACAAGCCAGCACATTGGAACGGCAATGAACTCTGAATAGTACAGTGTTAGTTCTCCCCAAGAGAGAGGGAGAGAGAGCATAGAGGTGAAATGAGTTTGTGTGTGTGTGTGTGTGTGGGGGGGGGGGGGGGGTGTGTGTGTGTGTGTGTGTGTTGTGTGTGTGTGTGTGTGTGTGTGTGTGTGTGTGTTGTGTGTGTGAGTGTGAGTGTGAGTTAGTTGTGTGTGTGTGTGTGTGTGTGTGGGGGGGGGGTGTGTGTGTGTGTGTGTGTGTGTGTGTGTGTGTGACAGAAAACAAAGTAAAACAGATGGAATAAAGCAGTGTGACGTTAATCAAATTATAAAAGTTGATAAGACGGAAAGGAAAATTTGAGAAAGAAAGAAACAACATGAGACACAAATTAAAAGGTTATGAGATAAACAGAAAAAGGGAAAGATTTTAAGGCATCAAACATTGGATAATGCCCAAACCTAGACGTGTGTATTCTGGATAGCCTGCTCTACTAGCCGGGTCCTACCAGACCATCGTACTTAAAGACCTACTTCACCGGTTGGAATATGAAGGTGTATTGAACTCGGAGATCCTATTTAGTATAAATGTGCAAAAATAAATGAAATCGGTGGCGCCTTTAGCTCAGTTGGTAAGGCGTCCCCTCCCGGGCGGGCCAGCAGCAGACCCGGGTTCGATTCCGACCGCGGTCGTTCTCTGCATGTCACTCCCTCTCTGCCCATTTCAACTCTGTCTCTCTGCACTATCAATAAAGCATAAAAAATTCCCAAAAAATTCTTTAAAAAAAATAAAAAATAAATGAAATCGGATCATCTTAGCTGAGAAAAGGCAGAAAGAGTGTGTTATGGTCTCACTGTCTAACCTACAGTTTCCTTCTTGTGACATCACAGTAAGGGTTAGGATCAACAGGACAGCTGGGCCAAGGGAAGACTGAGGGAAGACTGAGGAAGAAAAACCTCATTCATTATATTTTAATAGTGATTTTATAATGATAGAACGCTGGTTCCGTATGGGTGAAGTATTCAGCAAATCTACTGCAGTTCAGCCATCCCTGTCTGACGGAGCGGATGATTTTTCTTAAACCTGCAGTGTGTAGAATTTTGGGTTTTATTTCCTAGCAGATTTTGTAGAAAGAATTGTAATATCCATAAGTACGTTTAATTTAGTGCATTATAGCTGGATTATTTTTTTAGAATTATTATTTTTTTCCCTTAGAAAGGATCTCATTATGTCCATATTTCTGCATATTTTGGACCAAGGCCTAGTGCCGCCATCTTGAAAGTGTCATAGTTGGAATGTCATCAGGAGCATTGTTTAAAATTTAGAATAGTTCTTGTCCTTGAAGGCCACTGTAGCTTCTGTTATTATTCTAAAGGGTTGGGGTTACCCAGGGAGCGTTGCATTCTAGAACTTTCTTGATGATGTCATATTACACACTGCCCTTTAAGTGTGTTGTACTACAGGCCAGTGTGTGTTTACATCCATCTCAACTCCTTCCACATTGCTCTATGTGTAATATACCAACGGCTGGTGTAACAATAAGACTATTGTACACTGCTCTAAGACTGGAAAAATACTGCAGTTTAAACAGGGAAGAGAGGAGAGTGAGAGAGGGGGAGGGAGGGAGGGAGGGAGAGAGAGAGGGAGAGAGAGAGAGGGGGGAGGGGGGAGAGAGAGGCGAGAGGGAGGTAGAGGAAGAGGGAGGGGAGAGGGAGAGGAGTAAGAAGAAAAAGAGAGAGAAGGGCAGAGAGGGAGAGAGGGGGAGAGGAGAGAGGGAGAGGGAGAGGGAGAGGGAGAGGGAGAGGGAGAGGGGAGAGGGAGAGGGAGAGGGAGAGGGGAGGAGAGG
Source organism: Ammodytes dubius (assembly GCA_026122265.1). Lineage (NCBI taxonomy): Eukaryota > Metazoa > Chordata > Actinopteri > Uranoscopiformes > Ammodytidae > Ammodytes > Ammodytes dubius. The sequence goes on from CM047527.1 coordinate 16,995,767, forward strand.
AGAGGGAGAGGGAGAGGGAGAGGGAGAGGGAGAGGAGAGAGAGAGAGAGAGGGGAGAGAGAGGAGAAGAAAACATGTGCGAAAGTGCAGTGGTCTTGATTGCAAATGGGATTCCACATCCAGGTTTACTAGAAAAATAAATGAGACCGTTACATGCGCGTGCCTGTGTGTGTGTGTGTGTGTGTGTGTGTGTGTGTGTGTGTGTGTGTGTGTGT
>CM047527.1:17000980-17015980 GCA_026122265.1 Ammodytes dubius
GGTGTGTGTAGGGTGTGTGTGTGTGTGTGTGTGTTTGTTTGTGTGTGTGTGTGGTGTGTGGGTTGATGTATGTGTGTGGTGTGGTGTGTGTGTTGTGTGTGTTCTGTGTTGTTGTGTGTGTGTGTGTGTGTGTGTGTGTGTGTGGTGTGTTGTGTGCTCTGTGTGTGTGTGCTCAATGTCTCTGTGTGTGTGTGTGTGTGTGTGTTGTGTGTGTGTGTGTGTGTGTGTTCTTTATTATCCAAAGCCCAAGGTCGAGCCAGTGTAAAGGGCAGAGTCCAGTTTTAACAGGACGTCCAGTAAGCCGACAGGGACCGAGTTACAGAATGGCAGCGGAGGGGGTGAGGAGTTCACTCTCTATTCTCTAGCTGCTGCATTGTGCTGCAAGCTTTAAGTGTGAACAACAAGGGGATGTTTAACAGGGGTACTGGTCCCACAAGGGTCAACTGCCCTCACCAAAGACTTGAGGACATTTAAAAATAAAAAAATAAAAAAATAAAATAAAATATTTTCCTTTTTTTTTTTTTTTTGCTTTGAGGCAATGTTTTCATGATGATAGATATGGAGTGGATTGTATTTCTCTAGACTTATATTACAATTAACAATTAGCCTCAAGGGGCTGAGAGTTATAAAACGTTGACCTTTCTGTAAGGACTGTAAACATGTTATTGGTTGGCTGACTCAAACTACACACCGGGGATGTTTCAATTCAAATGAAAGCATGGGCCTATTGTAAAGGCCGACCTTTTAATGATTCACTTTACTTATTTTGATGAACCGTATTTATGTTTCATTACATGTCATTTAACAGACGCTTTTATCCAAAGCAACTTACAATGGAGATAAGCCAGGAGTTAGCATTAAACTTGGGACCTTCATTGGACTAGTCCGCCAGAACGACTCTGCTTTCCCATTCCAATATCAAGTTTACCTACTGAGCTATCCAGCTGATAAAATCAGACAACAAAAAAGATTTGGGTTGCATTCCGAATCGCATACTTTCTACTATATAGTATGGTAGAAAAAAGATTTAGGATGTCCCGATTCTTGTGGCCAGATTTAGGATGGTTAGAAGTACCCGGATGTCCTACTTCCTCCGGCCAAGATTGTTAGTGTTGAAAAACTGCATCCTATTTGGGGCGATTCTGACCCACAATCCAGTGCGCACGTGAAGTGACGTCACTCGACGAAGCCTCCATATGAAAACAAACGGGGATGCGACGGATATAAAAGCAAGAGGCAAGATCAAGGTGCAATGTTATGATGAAATAAGAGAGTAAAAGTATGTCCCAATAGTATGCCTACTGCTGCATCCTAACTAGATTATTTTTATCGTGGATGTAGTATGTAGAATAGAAAAAGAAAGAGTATGCGATTCGGAACGCAGCCCTAGTTCATGGTTTGTGGTGTTAGTTTAGTTTAGTTTATTATTTAGCACACATTAATTAAGGTGCAGGAGGGACGAAGCCAATGCTTGTACAAGTTCCACCCTATCAATAATCACAATGAATCATTTAGGCTAAAAATAACTCTAGAATTAAGGAGAAGGGTACTAAATATCAAAATAAAAAAAAAAATGAAAAAAATGTGAAATACATGCAAGATAATGAAAAAATAGAAGAAAGAAAGACAAAGAAATAAGAAAAAAGAAAAAAGAAAGTTGTGGTTGTAGTTTCCCTCACATCATCCTCCTCCTCGTCCTCTACGTCCAGAATGCCAGAGTCCTGCTCAGACGTCGGGCTGCCGCCGTGTGATTGGCTGTCAGAGCTTAGTCCCGCCTCTTTTCTGCCCCGTCGACCAACCAGAGCCCTCGGCTGGGTGTCCAACGAGCGCTGCAGCTGGGCCTGAAGACACAACACAGAGAGAATGATCGTGATTGGAACGATATGTCAATATTTTCGATCCGTTCGTTCATCTCTATTATTTTAGCTGTGTGTAGTGAGTGAGTGAGTGTGTGAGTGAGTGAGTGAGAGTGAGTTGAGTATGATGAGTGAGTGAGTGAGTGAGTGAGTGAGTGAGTGAGTGAGTGAGTGAGGTGAGTGAGTGAGTGAGTGAGTGAGTGAGTGAGTGAGTGAGTGAGTGAGTGAGTGAGTGAGTGAGTGAGTGAGTGAGTGATTTGTATTGTTTTTTTAGTTTTTTTATTTTTTTAATCAACAAACATTTTGTTATTGTACTTTCATGTTGCCGAGGACCCCCCCCCTCCCCCTTGTAAACGAGATGGGTTCAAATGGCATTTATCTGCTGCTGCACTACCAAGGTATTGTTCCTAATGAAGAATTTGAAACACACATCAAAAGACACCGCGCCAGTCAATTCTAACACATGGTGCAGAGTTTTTCCTAAGGGATATACGGAGGTAAATGATAACAACACACACACACACACACACACACACACACACACACACACACACATAGAGAGGAACACGCACACACACACACAGAGAGACACGCACACATACAGAGAGAGAGACACACACACAGGGAGGAACACGCACATACGAGAGAGAGAGAGAGACGCGCACACACACACACACACACACACACACATAGAGAGGAACACGCACAACACACACACGTTTTTCCAAAGCGGTAATATACCCACTCTTCCTTAATCTGCTTTTGTTTGCCTCTTAACATCAGGTTCTTTCCGACAGATCCCAGGACAGTTTTTTTTCAAGAAGCCACATTTAGGCGGAAAGGGAACTTGTTGCATTTTGGCTTTTTGGCGAAACATCAGAGCAATGGAATCTCTTTGATTGGAGAGCGAGTCTGACACCCAAACCAGATGTAACTGATAACACAAAACGCCATTGTGGCCGGGCGCCGACTTGTGCCACGAAAAAACACTTGAAAAGGGGTGTGTGTGATGTGGTGTGTGTGTGTGTGTGTGCGTGTTGTGTGTGTGTGTGTGTGTGTGTGTGTGTGTGTGTGTGTGTGTGTGTGAGGGAAATAAAAACACATAGGCACAACAAAGGGACACAGCTGACAAGGCTAAGATGTAAACAACATGTTAATTGTCCTAGGAAAGTAAGTTATAAAAGCGACAATAGCATGATACATTTTTCAAGGCGAGATTATGTAAAAAAAAAATGTTGGTGTTTGTCTATTTTGCTTCCATAACATGTCTTCGTTCATGCTATAAATCAAAGGTCCAACATGTACATTTAGGTGTTTATTTGACTAAACCTTGTCTGTTTGGTCTGTTTATTTCTCCTTATACAACCATCTTTAAAAGGACATTATCCTCATTGTTTTTTTCAATACCAAAATCTGAACTTCTAAAGCACTACATCATTACTAAACGTTCCATAATCATTCTTAGCACTTTTTTGAAGGTTATTAAAAGGATTGTTCTAATGTTGTTATTATCTGATTTACAGGACATTCTTTTTACTTAAAAACATTTTGAAAAAAGCATTATAAAAGACTTAGAAAGGCTTTTCCAAAATCTTCTTCTGTAAAAATTCTTGACACATATAATGTAAGAAATGTAAGAAAATATTTAACTCTGTGCTCTTATTCAAAATATAGATTTTGATTTTAACAGAAAAAAAGCAGTTTTATTCTACAAACTACTGACAACATTTCTACCAAATTCCCCCAAAAAATATTGTCATTTTAGAGCATTTTCCATAAGGTAATATAGAGGTGAAGATTGAAGAAAAATCCAGACTGGTCTCTTAATTTTTTTTCCGGAGCTGTATGTATTGAAAAAAAGGACATGGCACAAGTTAAAAATATGACCCTATTCATATGCAGTGTCTCTTTTAAGGCCGTTTCGGGAAAAGCTTAGAAATTTGCCGACAGTGTTATGTTATGAGGTCGCAGGTTAAGGTCGCACCTTTAAGTCAAAACCTGCCGCTCCTTGTTTCCGAGAAAATAGCCGTTGGTTGGAAGTGACTTATAAAAGTGATTTAGCAAAAGCTCCAGAGAATACAGAGCAGCAGAAGAGAATAGAATAGACAGGAAGGGAAGAGCAGGGCAGGAAGAGGAGTCAATGAAAGCTGAAGACAAAAGAAGGTAAATATAGTGCCGGGGACTTCAAAGGCACAGACAGGGACAGGTCTGTGTTTGATCTATGCTACAGGGCAAAACCTGAGTGTAAGATAGGTATATAGTTGATTAAGTATGCAAAGCAAATTTAAGAAACTTAGTGGAGAAAGTGCCATATTCCTAGACATCTTTCAGTGATATAAACTAAAAATGGAAGCTAAGGTCTCTGGGCTTGAAAGGAAACCTGACATTTTCAACTTGTGAATATTAAATGTCATAAACCGTATTGTGTATTTTTTTATGTTTTTGATTTATTTTCTAAATGCAATAAGAGTTGTCATGCACAATGTTAACTGTTCCAATTAAAGTTGTACTCATCACTAATTCTTGAGAATGTATCACAAAAAAGAATCCTGAAATTGACTAATTATTTCACACTTTAAAAAGGTGTAGTCATGATTCTGGAGACGCTTGTTTGTCAAAATCACCTTTTTTGTCAAAATCAGTGAATATCTCCTCACATCCGCTGACAAATGTTCGCGTATACCTTGACCTTAATTCTCATGCTATTCTAGAATGGTTAATATGTATTTACTTGGAGCTTCACGTTTTGGCTAATTTTGGGGTAATGTTAACCAAGATAAACATACATTAAAGAAGGCAGGTGTGAAGTCTAAGGCTTTACATTGTTTTGTTACACATTCACCCAATCACACATCACACATTCACACACCTTCATAACGATAGCAGCAGCAGCTACCACGCAGGGTGCAAGCTAACTATCGGAGACATTTGGGGTTCAGTGTCTCTTTGCCCAGGGACACTTGACACGTGGCGGGGAGACGGGGAATCGAACCTCGACCCTGTAACCCAGTGGACAACCGAACCGCCCTACACACTTCACCACAGCCGCCCCCCCCCCCCCCCCCCCACAAAACATACATAAAAGAATGCTAGGGCAAAGTCCCAAATGGAAAGACCGTCCACAGAACAATGCAAAGAGCCACGCATCGTTTTTAAACTGTGTCCTGTCTGTGTGAATGTCTGTGGGGAGGGGAGGGGGGGGGAAACCGGGTGTTATGGGAAATGAATGATATGCCCTTCGCTCCCTTTGGATCAGGGAATACTAAAAACTATAAATAATCAAGACAGGAAGTTTTGACTAGATATTAATGGCCGCTCGTATCCAATAACACAATGCAAACAAAGTCACGTTTGTTATAGCAACGAGGGCCAAGACTAATAACTGCATCAAGTTCTATTGTTGGACATTACGATGGGGTCATTGAGTTTAAGATTTTTTCTGTGTCCGTCCTGTGTCTCTTTTTGTTTTTAAAGTAGATTTAAAATAACCCTGTGTGTTAGAGATAGCAATTAAGCATTTGTGTAAGACTGGAATATCATTTGCTAGCCTGAAAGCACTATAATTGTTGTTGTTTAGTTTAGTTTATTTGTTTATATATTCATGGACAATCCCCTTTGAATTAACTGTACAGTAAAAGGAGTTAGCGTATTTGGCTAATTTCCAGCTGTAGTCCCCTTCCAGTTGTCAGTATGGCAGCTAAAGTTCATTAGTTTAAAAAATAAAATAAAAAAGTATAATGTACATGCATAAGATTTATACTCATCTGAAAAAACTAGTTAAATTAAAATTTGGATTATTCTTTTATATGGTACCTCTTAATAATAAAAAAAAATATATTAATCACAAAAAATGAAATGCACAAACACTTGAGGTGCCCACACACACACACACACACATACACACCCCCCACACACACACACACAAACAGTATAACTTGGCAATACATCCCAAAAAAAAAAATATCTGTGGGAAAACCTTGCTATGGGGGGGAAACCCTGTCAACTCTTAGCTGAGAGCATCTTTCCATCCCGCCCAGATCCGTTTGAAATCTCCCTGAAAAACAGGCTGTTTCCTCGGGCTGCTGGCGCCAGCACGTACCCTATACCTGGAGCACTTAAAATATGTGGACTAGGACGTCACCAGGGCCCCGATTTGAGCTTTTAAATAACAAGGATAATGAGAAAAACTGGTGTTCTTAGGGCGGATAGGTGGATATGCACAAACACGGAAAAACTTTAACAATATCGGTGGTGTTGGAAAGAGTACAATGCCATCTTTGATCTGATGCCCACAGCACATGCACTCGCACACACACACACACACACACACACACACACACACACACCACACACACACACACACACACACACACACACACAAAACCAGTGAAGTGTCATATCAGACCATAACACAAACAAACATCAGTGGAAAGTTTCATAACTCTGCAGTTAGTGCGGAGGTAAATATGTGCCAGGCTTTGCCCTCACCTTTCAGGAAAATAATAGGTCAATGGTAAATGTTAACTCCACTTAGTGTATATATTGCTTTTCCCTGGTTTTTCACAGACCCAAAGCGCTTTACTAGCTATGACGGGCCTCTTTGTTTACATTTACAGAGCCTAGGCTGTGTATTAACATTAAATTGTATTTCAGCTCACACACAGTAGCAACAGGTAGCGGATCGTGAGGAGATATTCACCGATTTTGACAAAAAGTTATTTTGAACAACAACAAGCGTTCTCCAGAACCTTCAATTTACTCAAACAAACTTTGCAACAATGCTTATCAAAACCATATCCATTGCTCAAACAAATCTCCATTTTTTATTCGGTGTTAACAGCCTACGGTGCAATATCGGATAATATAACCATATTTAATTAGTAATTCTTTTGCACTAAATGAGTTACAGTGTGACCGAATTATGTTGCTTGTTGGTCCCTTAGCTTACAGGTTAAGTTAAGTTAAGTATACTTTATTTGTCAGTTGTACAGGAGGCACATTGAAATTTGTGTTTTCGCATCTCCCCTCTCAAGTTACCACACTTCAGAGGGTCAGAGTGCAGGTCAGCCGCAGTACAGCCCTGAGCTTTTTGGGTTAGTGTCTGCTCAAGGACACATGGTAGAGATGGTGGCAACGTAACACAATACCAGCCTCTGCTATTTTACGACTCACACCTCCTGTCCAGTGCGGGATCGAACCAGCGAATCATGGTTACTGGTCGGCCCTTACTCTGGGCCATCCTACAGGTGAAACTCGAAAAATTGAATATCATGCAAAAGTTCATTTATTTCAGTAATTCAACTTAAAAGGTGAAAATAATATATTATATAGACTAATTACATGCAAAGTGAGATATCTCAAGCCTTTATTTGTTATGATTTTGATCATTATAGCTAACAGCTTATGAAAACCCAAAATTCAAAATCTCAGAAAATTTGAATATTACATGAAATCAATAAAGAAGGGATTTTAAATACAGAAATGTCGGCCCTCTATAAAGTATAATCATGCATATGTACTCAGTACTTGGTTTGGGCCCCTTTTGAATGAATTCTTGCCTCAATTCCAATTCATTTTCCATGATATTCTATTAATAACAAGTATGACCTGTAGATCCTTCTACCTTGCCCCAGTCTACTCATGTACGTCATTTACTTTGACCCTGCATTCCCCCCCCCCCATGAATTTTCCCTTCACTCTCCCCCTTTACTCCCTAGGTACGCACGACGTGACGCACATTCCCCGCACTTGAAAACTTGGAGTGCCCCCCCAAATGCTTCCCCCCCCCTTCAAGAGAAACAACAACAAAAGAAGCGGGGTGAAAAAGGTTCCTATTCGCAGCTTGTACTCAGTATTGTGCGATGGCTAAAATTGAATGGTGGCGTGAGTGCAACGAATGCCTTTTTAGATGCAAAATACACCTGTTGACAAATGTGAATGACCCAAGTTCAGCTGCTTGAGTGGGATTTCTGACGTGGGTGCTGACGTCTGTGTATTTACAGGTATTGCGTTCTGTAGGAAAGATGCTTTTTTTTTCTGCGTCAATCGTGTTGGTGTGTTTCATTGGATTTGGTCTTTTGAGGTTGAGGTTATGTGGTTTTTGTGTGTGTGCGTGTGTGTGTGTGTGTGTGTGTGTGTGTGTGTGTGTGTGTGTGTGTGTGTGTGTGTGTGGTTGTGTGTGAGAGAGAGAGACTGTGTGTGTGTGTGTCTGTGTTGTGTGTGTGTGAGAGAGAGAGACTGTGTTTGTGTGGAAAGAAAGAGAAGAAAACAAGGATCATTTGACGGATTAGAAAATAATGGCACGTAAGAGACTTGAAGTTTCTGTCGTTCTTTCAGTGTTAAGCATTCTTGAAAAGTTAAAGGCCTACTTCACCGGTGGGAATATGAAGGTGTATTGAACACTGAGATCCTATGTTTGATAAATGTGCAAAACATTTTAGAAATCGGTTCATCCTAGCCTGAGAAAAGGCAGAAAGAGTGTTTTTATGGTCTCACTGTCTAACCCTACATTTTCCCATGTGTGATGCAACACATGGCAAAATGTAGGGTTAGGATTAACAAGACAGCTGGGCCAAGGGAAGACTGAGGAAGACTGAGGGAAGAAAAACCTCATTCATTATATTATAATAGTGATTTTATAATGATAGAACAGCCGGTTCCGTATGGGTGAAGTATTCTTTTAACTTGATTAGCTTGAAAAGTTAACATTTCTTTTTTATTTGTAAATTATATAAAAATAAATAGTTTTTAATGGGAATATACAGCTCTGGAAAAAAATGAAGAGACCACTCCTAATGTTCAGTGTCTCTCAGATTGTACTATCTATAGACATATGTTTGAGTAAAAATAGCATTTTGGTTTTATAGTATAAACTACCGACAACATTTTCTACCAAATTCCCAATAAGAACATTGTCATTAGGATAATTTCCATTAAAGGTGCAGTGTGTAATTGACATCATCAGAAAGTTCTACAAGTTCTAGAATGCAACGCCCGAGTAACCCAACCTTTAATAATAACAGAAGATACAGTGGCTTCAAGGACAGAATTCTAAATTTAAGTTTTACTGATGACATTCCAACTATGACATTTAAGATGGCAGCACTAGCCTTGGTCAAAGTATGGAGAAATATGGACAGATATGAGACCTTTCTAAGGAAAAAATAATAATTATAAAAAAAAAAAAACAGCTATTATGCACTAATAAATGTACTTATGGATATTATATTACTTTCTACAAATCTGCTAGGAATAAACACAAATCTACACACTGAGGTTTATTTTTCGGAGCTGTGTGTATTGAAAAAAAAATGGACATGGCACGTGCAGCAGTGTTTAATAACAACCCGAGGTGCACTCAAAGTGAACTCACAGCTATTATGTAGTAAAATATAAATATAAATTTGGACGTCCGCCTGCGTCTGTGTAGAGAAATAGTCCGAGTGAAATGAGTCGGAGAAGAATCGGGCGCAGTAACCTGCCTGGGACATCCAACTATAGATCACTTTTTGGCAAGCGAAACCAAGAACAAGAAATAATGGTGTCCGATGGCAGTGAACCGTGGGGCATTATTCTGCAGACAGCACACACACACACAGTCACAAACACACACACACACACACACACACAGACACACAGACAGGAAAACACAGTCACACACAGACAGTCTCTCTCCTCTCTCACACACACACACACAGATAGTCTCTCACACACACACATACACACACAGAAAGTCTCACACACTCTCACACACACACAGTCAAACACAGTCACACACACACACAGTCATTCACATAGTCACACACACACATACATACATTAACAGTCTCACACACACAGACACACATAGTCACACACACACACACACAAACACACACACACACACACACACACACACACACAGTCATTCACATAGTCACACACACACACACAAATGCACATAGTCACACACACAGTCAAACACACACACACACAAACACACACATACACTAACAGTCTCACACACACAGACACACACACACACACACACACACACAGTGACTGACACAGAGAGCCACATATATAGAGTCTATATATTGGTGTTCCCTGTGATGGTTCAATACACCGACCCAGCGCGCGACCCGGCCACCCTTCGCTGCACGCGCGCGCATGTGTGTGTTCAGTAACTAGATACAGGTAATCAATCTTCCTCCACTTCACAGGCCCGGCAATGTGTTTCCCATTAGTGTGTGTGTGTGTGTGGTTGTGTGTGTTGTGTGTGTGTGTGTGTGTGTGTGTGTGTGTGTGTGTGTGTGTGTGTGGATATGTGTGTGTCTGTGTGTGAGAGAGACTATGTGAATGACAGTGTGTGTGTGTGTGTGTGTGTGTGTGTGTGTGTGTGTGTGTTGTGTGTGTGTGTGTGTGTGTGTGTGTCTGACTGTGTACATTGTGTGACTGTGTTGTGTGTGTGTGTGTGTGTGTGACTATGTGAGTGTGTGTGTGTGTGAGAGACTGTGTACATTTGTGACTGTGTGTGTGTGTGTGTGTGTGTGTGTGTGTGTGTGTGTGTGTGTGTGTGTGTGTGTGTGTTCTGAACTACCGTAGAAGCTCTGAACCCCTCATCCCTTTGTGGAAAGATGATGATGAGATGGAAAGAGTCAAAGAGAGACGGACATGTTGGTAGAGAGCAGGAAATATAAAGTGACAGAGAGCAAATGACACACACAACACACACACAAGTCTCAAACACACACACACACACACACACACAACACACACACACACACACACAGTCACAAAAGGAATAACAAAGACGTTTAGAGATGACCACACTTTGCTATTTTTATCCATCTTCTGTGTCTTGTCCTACAGTCCTCTTTCCTCTTGGACAATCATCTTTTTAAATTCTAGTTTCCTTTATACTTGATACGTATCAGGTGTGTGTGTGTGTGTGTGTGTGTGTGTGTGTGTTGTGTGTGTGTGTGTGTGTGTGTGTGTGTGTGTGTGCTCTCAGGCTTTGAGTGCCATGATGCGATTAAATTTGATTGGGAAAAGCCACATTGGATAACATCATGAGTATTGAATGCTGCAGAGAGGGTTCATAACACTAATATGGGGGAAGATTGTAAGTCTCTAAACAATACATTCCAGCCTGATTTAGGACCCTCCCCACTTTCTGTCTGTTAGTGGAAGGCAGCCCCTGATTGGTTCATGTAGTTGTGATATTAACATATATATAACGTAATATTTAGATACGGCTGGTCTCACAAGGTTAGACTGACAACTACTTGAACCAATCAGAAGCTGGATAGGTCTGAACGCAGGGCCCTGATTGGCTAGGGCATTATTTGAAGTCCCGACTGAACTGTGTTGGGGAGAGAAATGAATGTGCAGCTTGCGACTGGTCTCACAAGGCTAAAATCCAAAACCCCTTACTTCCCCTATTCCCTTCCTTCAACTCCACCCATCTTCCTCCCTCATCCCTCTATCCTCCTCCTCCTGTGTGTGTTGTGTGTGTGTGTGTGTGTGTGTGTGTGTGTGTGTGTGTGTGTGTGTGGCAGCAACAGAACAGACAATAGGCCCATTGTACGAGCAGCCCTGTGCGTTCTCTCCGTTTCCAGCAGATCTATTTATTTTCACATCCTCGGTGGAGCGGGGCCCAACCGACGGCCGGCTACAGACAGTTAGGGCTAATTTGGAACAGAGCACGCCAGAGAGACACACTGTCTCTGTGTGTGTGTGTGTGTGTGTGTGTGTGTGCGTGTGTGTGCGTGTGTGTGTGTGTGTGTGTGTGTGTGTGTGTGTGTGTGTGTGTGTGTGTGAGAGAGAGAGGGGGGGGGGGGGGTGTGAGGGGAGAGAGGAGAGAGAGGAGAGAGAGAGAGAGAGAGAGAGGAGAGAGAGAGATGAAAGAGAGAGGAGAGGAGGGAGACAGAATGAACAATTGGGTAAAGGAGGGACACAGGAAAGTAGAGCAACTTTTAATTTGTCCGTCTACGGTTTACACACACACACGTTTGTACGGCTATACATGTGAGGACACTCATAGACATAATAAATTCCCTAGCCCTTACTCTAACCCTAACCATCTAAACTAAATGCCTAACCCCAACCCTTACACCAACCCTAACATAAACCTAATTCATACCTGAACCTTAAAACCTGGTGTTAACCCTCAAACAGCCCTTTAAAGGCCTGTCCCAATACAAAGGGAGAACTGGAAAAAATGTCCTCACTTTCTAAAAATGTCCTCACTCTTAAGTCTAAAACTCATATTTGACAAGTACACACACACAAACACACACAAAGAAAGTCACAGACACAAACACACAAAGAAAGAGTCACAGATACACACACACACACACAGAGAAGAGTCATACCCACACACACACACACACACACACACACAGAGAGAGTCGCACCCACACACACAGAGTCGTACACACACCCACACACACACACACACACACACACACACAGAGTCGCACCCACACACACACACACACACAGGAGACTCAGATGTGATTGAGTGTGAGCGCTCTGTGCCAAACATTTGATACAACAACATAATCTGAGTATCGGTATCAGGGCCTGCGGACCGCTGGGCTTTCCGTAATCCCCGCTGTAATTAGTGGTTAGCCGAGTTAGCGGTTAGCTTCCTCAGTGACGGCAAGTGGATTTTCTACGCCCGCGATTCTCGAAAACTGCGGTTGAGGGACCCCCCAACCCAAGGGTCACACAAGGGTTTCAGAGGGTGTGTGTGTGTGTGTGTGTGTGTGTGTGGTGTGTGTGTGTGTGTGTGTTCTGCTAGAGCATTTTACTGTAATGTTCGGTCTTTGACTCCTAGATAACAGGTTTTGTCATCACAGAGTAACTTTGATCGGATCATATTCCTGCTGCAGAGTAAAAATAAATGTTCTGAGCTGCAGATGGGAGATGGATTAAAGGGGACGTTTTGGGGTTCAAATGTGTATTTTTTGGTGTCTACTAGAAGTGGTTTTGATGGTTATATTGTTAAAAAAAAAACATCTATTTTTTCTCACAATATCCATTTCTTTATCACCTATTTCAAGCCTCTGTCTGAAACGCTCCATTTAGAACCTGCCCCCCTCCTCCCCCCTTCTAAACCCAGTCTGCTCTGATTGGCCAAATCTACTTGAGACAGTTAGTTCACTGCTTGGAGTTACTTTAGTTATCGTTAGGGGGGGGTGGGGGTACAATATGTGAAGCGTATATATACACACACATTTTCAGACCTAAACACTAACGGCTCAAAATAAACTGACTTGGTTGTCTTTTTTCAGCTGACCTGAGCTGGTAGGGACACCAACTACCCAAATATGTCTGCAAAAAAACTCTTAAAATTTAAGTTTTTCGGGGGCGCTCGGTGGCGTTAGTGGATAGAGCGCGTACCATATTGGCTCTGGCCTTCGTTGCAGTGGTCGCGGGTTCAAATCTGACCGTGGACCTTTACTGCAGGTCATCCCCCCTCTCTCTCTCTCTCCTCTGTCTCCCAATTTCAACTCTGTACTATGTAATAAAGCTTGAAAATGCCAAAAAATAATCTTTAAAATGTCAGTGTTTCTTAATACAGTATGTCCCCTTTAAAGTAAAGGGTCCTTGTATGGTGTTGGACCCCTAGAAATATGTTATACACCTTGCCATAGATTCTCAAAAGGTGTTCAGAACTTACTTTTCTAAAATGTCTTGAATTATTTGCTGTTTTTGATGACTATATGTCGATCTTAATGCTACAAATTCTGGTTTTCAATTGGGCTGAAGTTGACTGAGAAGGCCCCTAGCATTTGTTTCACATCGTTTTCATAATCATTAAACTATTCAGTGACTCTTTCGTGGACTGTTGGGAAGCATCTGTATTTGCTATGAGTCTCTTAAATGGAAAATCAGTTTTTGAGTTTGTAACTTGTCTCTTGGGTCCTGCCAGTAACAGCAGTGTTTTAGACAGAGAGGGAGAAATGGTCCTTTAGTGACATCTAGTGGACAGAATAAATAGAAAGTCATGAATTCATCAGAGCCCTACAATCTTCTTTCTTTAGAATTTTGTAGCAAAGAAAGTTCAGTTTGGATTGGACTGACATACCAATAGTAAAATAAAAAATTAAATCAGTTGTTATTTAATCTGCAAAACATTTTTTTTTTCTTTATTTTGGCATTTTTTATGCTTTATTGACAGTGCGACAGAGAGACAGAGTTGAAATGGGGCAGAGAGGGGAGTGACATGCAGAGACCGACCGTGGGCTAGAATCGAACCCGGGTCCACTGCTCGCTGAGGCCCATGGGGGGGGGGACGCCCTACCAACTGAGCTAAGGGCGCCCCCATTTTTTTTTTTTGATAAAATGTATTCAATGGTTTTGTTTATGAAGTGTCACAAAAATTGCCCAGTAAAATTGCCGAAAGCCCAAATAATATTTTCAAATGGCCAACAGTCTCAGACCAAAAGAAATGTCCTTTACCATCAAATAAATCAACATACTGTATAACTAGAGACTTGTTGCCAATTAGAACAACCAGGCAAGAAATGTGGGCAGAAAAAAGTTGCTATGAATTTCATATATTGCCACATTAAAGCAACAGATGTTAAAAGTTGAGTTCTTTAGATCACATGACCAAAATGTGACGATTTAAGACTTTTCTGTTAAGTGTCAAAATCTACAATAATTCCCATAGGAAGTGGTGATGACAGTTTACGACAAACACACTGACTTTTCTCAGCGTCACACACACACACACACACACACACACACACACACACACAGTCGCACACACACACAAGAGAGAGTCGTACACACACACACACACACACACACACACACACACACACACACACACAGTCGCACACACACACACAGAGAGAGTCGTACACACACGTACACACACACACACACACACACACACACACACACACACACACACACACACACACACACACATTCTCTATCACACACAGTCACACACACAACCATCCGCTCATATGTCTGTCATCGACGGGCCCTTTTTCCCTGTTCCCAGCCCGCCCATTCAAACTGCCACTTCCAAGGAACAACAACATTCTCCAAAAATAATGGACACACAACAATAAACAAGAGGCCTCGCTCTGAGCCGAGGATATACCGCAAGAGAAACGCAAAACAGACACACACATGTGTA
>CM047527.1:17020980-17023480 GCA_026122265.1 Ammodytes dubius
TTTATTTTACTCCTAAAAAACTGAATATTTTTGTGTTTTAACCTTTTTTTATATGCTCTTGGGGAATTGTTACATCACCTAAGACAAGAAAAAAAAAGGAATAAAGATGAAGCCAGAAAAAAATAAAAAAGGTTCCCAACCCAAACAAAATTGCTTCTAGAGAGAGATCTAGTGAGGTGGCTGCACCTACAAACTGCCTCCACCAGGGGGCGTCATTGCACTGCTATTGAGCCAGACAGGCTTAACTTCAGATATTATATGATGAATAAAACTGATTTTAAAACTGTGTCCCTTTCTTCATTTATAAAACACATTGGTTAATCAAGTTGTTCTTAGTGGGAATACTGGGGGATTTGATACTATTTTACATGTTACCCTATTCCATTAGGACACAGCTTAAACCTGCAGTGTGTAGGATGTTGGGATTATTTTCATGGCAGACTTGGTAGAAAATAATTATAATATCCATAAATTCTACACACTGCAGGTTTAAGAAGAAATAATTTTGCTGTCATGTGAGATATGACACCCTTCCATTAGGAAACCAGAGCAACAGAGTGGCAGCAAAAAGTAAATAAATTCTGCCAACAGTTTTGTGCTGCCATGAGTAAAAGTGGGGCGCTATGTAGCAAACAACCCAACGAAACCGCAACACTGATTAAAGCTGCAGTGTGTAACTTTTGGGGTGTGTCAGAGAAGTGAAACATTTTCTAAAGGTATATTCTCATAACTAAATAAACAAAACTTTCCTCACAGGAAAATGTGATCCCTGGAACACTGTTTGAAGTTAGAAAGCTTCCTGAAAAGTTACTGTTTCACTGTTGTTGTTGTTGTTGTTTACAGCAGCAGGGCCCACAGTTTGGTTTACAAACATGTTCTAGTCTTACGTTCATTTTGTTTTGATTTATGATGATATAAATATTCAATACTAATTACATGTAGAGAAAATATGTTTTGTAAACTAACATGCAGGATCTGCTAATGTGAACAAATCCCCCTCCTCTGAAACTACACACTGCACCTTTAAGTTAGAACAAAATCATCTCAAAAATCAACAAACTGGCCTCACAATGACACAGATGTAGAAAGAGAGAAAGAGTTATTTTGGTCTGCAAGGCTTCTCTGTAATAGAGATCACAGCTCTTCCTGTGTGTGTTCAAAAACAGCACGCACACACACACACACACACACACACACAGTCTGTCTCTATCACACACACACACACACACACACACACACACACACACACACACACACACAGAGTCTCTCACACTCTCACACACACACAGTCTCTCTCTCACACACACACACACACACACACACACCTGTGTATGGCTGGAATCCCCCACCCTTCCTCCTGTTGACCAGGAAATGCCCGACTTACGTACAATAGAGAGCAACTCTGACGCCACAATGAGCTTTCTTTAGACACACACACAGTCTCAAACACACACACACAGTCTCAAACACACACACACACACACACACACACACACACACACACACACAGTCTCAAACACACACACACACACACACACAGAGTCTCTCACTCACACACACACACACACACACAGTCTCAAACACACACACACACAGTCACACACTCACAGACACAGCGTCTCAAACACACACACACACACAGTCACACACTCACAGACACACACACACAGAGTCTCAAACACACACACACACACACAACAGAGTCTCAAACACACACACACACACAGAGTCTCAATCACACACACACACACACACACACACACACACACACACACACACACACACACACACACACACACAACCACATCTATTGACCTACAATGATGGTTGCACGTTCACTAAGGTCCATAGTCTGAGGAACCAAAGCCCTGGACAAACACTGCGCTGTGTAAAATAAACATAGAATATGATTTTACCTCTGTGTGTGTGTGTGTGTGTGTGTGTGTGTGTGTGTGTTGTGTGTGTGTGTGTGTGTGTGTGTGTGTGTGTGTGTGTGTGTGTGTGTGTGTGTGTGTGTGTGTGTGTGTGTGTGTGTGTGTGTGTGTGTTTGTGTGTGTGTGTGTGAGTGAGTGAGTGAGTGAGTGAGTGAGTGAGTGAGTGAGTGAGTGAGTGAGTGAGTGAGTGATTCAAATTTCCATCCATGCAAAACTCCCTCAAACAGACAGAGCCTGGTACCAACTGACACTAACTGCTACTGCATGTCCATGTGTCCTTTGTATGTACATGTCTGTTTCATGCACTGTACATAAAGAGGGCTGTGTGTGTGTGTGTGTGTGTGTGTGTGTGTGTGTGTGTGTGTGTGTGTTGTGTGTGTCCTCCAAGTATAGACTGATGATGATGACTCAGTGGGGTGTGTGTGCGGGCTGTGACAAGCTTGTGGCAAGTTACTCCCCTCCTGACACACACACACACACACCACACACACACACACACACACACACACACACGCTAAATGTCTTAAATGTGAGAATATCCCATCCAGACCAATGCAAAATGGCGA
>CM047527.1:17028480-17030980 GCA_026122265.1 Ammodytes dubius
TAATACCTTTATTTCCCAGGACAAATTGTTTTGGCTCTTGAAATTGCCTCTCCAAAACATTAGCTTCTAAAATACACTGGAATTTTTCCAAAAAAAAGGTTGAGAAGTACAAAAAACATGACAAATGATTTTTTTTTAACTATACAAACGCTCTGTCGCAACACAGACAAACAAGCTGCGAAAAACATAGCACACGGGAAGAAGTACAAATGGACAGATTTGACTTTGAAAGAGTTCTACAAGTATCTCGGGCTGGTTTTCTACATGTCCATGGATGCTTGTCTCAAAGATTAAGCCATGCAAGTCTAAGTACACACGGCCGGTACAGTGAAACTGCGAATGCCTCATTAAATCAGTTATGGTTCCTTATGTTTAGGGTCAAGCCGCTCCTGGATGTCATTAAAACAGCGTCCAAAGCGTGCTACCACCCGCACAGAAACCTGGCCGTGCACGAGAGAATGGTGGCTTCCAGAGCTAACGTGAAACCGACGGAATGTGAGAAAGCAAAACCTTCTAAGTTTGGTTTCAAGTTGTTTGTTTTGACCGATTGCAGACACCGTGGATTTCAACACCTACACCGGTAGAGCTGAGATCCCACACGGACGCGGTTTATCCTACGATGTGGTAATGTCTTTGGTTAGGCAGAAATACCTGGGAAAGGGCTACCACGTTTACATGGACAGTTTCTACACATGTCCCAAGCTGTTCAGAGCTCTCCAAGCCAACAATTTCTTAACGCCCAATAGCACAAATAGACATTTGCCTCAGTAGGCTTCACATTTCTTCTCCACTGAGAAAAAAGTCCCTTTAACGGGAAAAATATTGAGAAATGTCATGGAGTGACAGATGAATAAATCCTTCTCCCAAGACGGACATCATGCAATAGATGTCACTTGTACAAACAATACAAAAAAATCATGAAGGAATACAATAATTGACTAATGTTAACATGCTAATACTAAAATAAAATATGAATAGTGTGGATGCAGGAGAACTTCAGATGCTGCCAGAGGAAGGACCTGATCCACACCGTCTTGTCTCCACCAGGGAAAACTGGAAGAGAACAGACAGACAACAAATGAGCCAAGAAAAGTGAACAGGCATGAAAACAAAAAGACTATCCTGCTGAGCGAAAGCATTATCCCCCATTTACAAAGCATTAGCTTCTATAATGCACTGTCATTTTCCAAAAAAAAGTTGGGAAGTGCAAAAAACATGACTAAAATCAAATTTGCCAAAATACAAATAGTCTCTGACCACATATGAGGAATTAGGCAAAATGAGACTGAATAATGACTTGATACCACATATAAAAAGGTCCATGGGATGTGTAATGAAAGGGACGCATCACAATAAATAATTTACAAACAAACTATTAAGTATATATAAAAAATATTTATTTACGTATTTACTTTTCCTAAATATAAAAACTTATTTATTTATTTTACAAAATATAACATTTACTTTCCTAAATATAAAAACATATTTATTTACTTTACTAAATATAAAAACGTATGTATTTGCTTTTCCTAAATATAAAAACGTATTTATTTACTTTACTAAATATAAAACGTATGCATTTACTTTTCTAAATGTAAAAACGTATTTATTTACTTTACAAAATATAAAAACGTATTTATTTACTTTACAAAATATAAAAACGTATTTATTTACTTTACAAAACACAATAACATTTACCTTCCTAAATATAAAAACGTATTTATTTACTTTACAAAATATAAAAACATTTATTTTACAAAATATAAAAACATTTATTTTACTCGATATAAATACCAATTTACTTGATATAAACTATTTACACTCTTGACTCTCCAGTTCAAAACCCATGCCACTGTGTAAAACAGTTCCTGTCCTTCCCCAGGCATAAGGCCACGTCGCATTGGAGGCACATCCAAGGGGTGTCCTTTCGCATCCCTTGCCTACTGCACAGTTTACACACCCTGCGACCCTCACTAATCCATACCGGCATGTGCCCTACCGGAGCCGGTGGTTCGGCTGGAGGAAGATTGAGTGGCTTTCCACACAGTGCAGTAGCGAGCTCTTCCATAAACGCTATGTGTGTCAGTGGTGTATGTGCCTGTTCCTTGTGAATAAGGTAGCAGTTGGCGGCTGCAATGTCCAAAAAATGATAAAACAGGCATCTGTACCAGCGCATGGTCTTGTGCTGTGTGGTGTAGTACTGGATAATTTGGTCTGAAAGGTCTACCCCACCCATGTGTGCGTTATATTCTGTCACAGGTGTCGGACAGGGGACCGACACCTTTGCCCAGGAGCCATCCCCCTTCTTAATTCTCCTCTGCACCGTGTTACCAGAATGTGCAGCGTGAATGGTGGAGCACACCGATACCTCCCTTGTATCCATCCATTTCACAAAAACCAATTGGTCGTCCCGCAGCCAACGAATTGAGCCTCTAACAGACTTTTTTGTAAGCGCATTCAGCGTTGTGCTAGGGGTCTCTTTACGATTCGCCCTGTAAGT
>CM047527.1:17035980-17040980 GCA_026122265.1 Ammodytes dubius
CACTAGTGAGCTGACTGTCAATTAGTTGTTTTATGTTAATTAGCTATGTCTGTGTTTGCTAAAGTTAGCCCCGGCTAGCTGTCCGATAATGGGCGCAGTAAGTGTTAAAGTTTGAAGTGAAGCTAGCGCTAGAGTTGCTAATACAAGCTAGCAGCGCTCATTTCCACTGGTTGACGGGGATGATAGAGCGGCTTTTCCGGGGGTTGACAGCCCAGGAATAGTGGCTGGAGGGCGGGTAAGGGGAAGGCTAACTCACCGGAGGGTCGGGCCGATACAATTCGTGTCTGTGCTCTCGATTTCCCGCAAGATACGCTCGTGTTCCGCGGCTGCCTCCACGCTCGCCATCCTGCATGTTGCTATGGACCGTTCCGTAGATAGAATCCCAATGTTGCTATGGATTGTTCCGAACGTTCTAAAGATTCCGAAGTTGAACAGAGCCCGAGCCCGAGTAGAGCCGAGAACAGCCGAGTGAAGCTGTCTGTCTGGGGCGTCATGTAGAAGGAACCAGGGGGTTGGTTTGATGTGTTCACAGGGAAGCCCAAAGTGAGCGGTGTTTCCCTTATTTAGAGAGGGGAAGAAATATGACAAACTCATGAATGAATGGCATGGACTGTATGGTTAACGTTTTATCTTTACATTGTTATTTATCAACTATAAACTATAGGCTCATAGTTTAAAAACTAACTTTGACTGTTTAAAAATAAATCTTCCCCTCATGTCAAATTATTTTCTAATATTTCCTCACCCACTTTCTCACACACACACAGCTTTTTTTCTAAGGTAATCTGAGAATGTTCTGAGGGGGGAAAAAAACTTGATAAAAAAAGGGGGAAAACC
This sequence comes from Ammodytes dubius, assembly GCA_026122265.1. Lineage (NCBI taxonomy): Eukaryota > Metazoa > Chordata > Actinopteri > Uranoscopiformes > Ammodytidae > Ammodytes > Ammodytes dubius. Next base: position 17,036,818 of record CM047527.1, read on the forward strand.
ATAACTTTCATTCATTTTGAATGGATGTATCACTATTAAACATTTCTTATGACCGTGTGGGGACCTCTAGTGGCCACTGAGAGGAAATGCAGACACCTTAGTGAAAAAAAAAAAAAAAAAATCTGAAATTTTAATTGAAAAAAAAACATACTTTCTTGCATTTATTAATTATATTAAAGGTTTGTATTCCGCACACAAGCATTATCATTCACTTCTCATCCAATTTTATTTTAAAAGTCATTCTATTTTGTTAAACATTTGCCATACACATAAAGCTGGGAGTGACTGGTGTCAACGGGGCGTTTCAAACTACCGTTAAAAATCGCAATACAAAACTTCCTGTTAGGCTTTCAAAATAAAACATATTACTTTTCAACGGCCCTCATTCAAGCCAATGATAAAATTCGATGTCTTATTCAAGTCACGTGTATATTTAACATAATAAGCCTGGTTAGTATTTTACAATAAGCTTTGTACAGCTCTGCATCCACTCTCAAATAGGATCTACCACTTGAAAATCTTACTTAAGAAAACTCAAAAATTAGTAAATACTGGACTTTTATTGTGTAGGGGCACTGTCGGTACATTCGCTTTTAATTCTTGCTTAATCTGTCAATTTAATTCTAGTGCACGCGGGGTGTCGTAGGGCAAAACAAACAAGACACGTTGAAATGGAGGTAAATAAATAGTTTAAAACATATTTAGGAGCATGACTGAAGAGATGCGCTATGCAGGCAGTCGTTTTGATTGGGTATTTGTGTTGACATACCGGTTGACAGTAGTGGTTTGTTGTTATGGTTGTGTTAGCATTGCTGCGCACACTGGCTACATAGTAAAGGTTCAGAGTCCATTCAGTTATACAGGGATAAGGGGACTGGAGGAAAAGGCTGTTAAAACTGTAAATGCCACGTTGTATACGGTGTTGTTGTTGTTGCATATCAAACTTTATTGTGCAGCTTCTGTAAACTTGGATTTGACTGTGGGGGGGGGGGTGTCATCATTATACACACGCACACACACACACACACACACACACACACACACACACACACACACACACACACACACACACACACACACACACACACACACAGCTTTTTACTTCTACAGTATAATAAAAGCAAAAGTACTCATTATGCATTCTCTGTTATTTGACCATCTTTGTAAATATATATTTTTTTTTTTACATGAGTTATTATTATGATAAATTAATATATAACCAATGATGAAAGACTGGTCGAAAATTGCATAGCCATCTCTGCAGAAAGGGAATCACATCGAATCATTAGCTGAAAATAAAATCTAATTTAGTCTATTCTGTCTGTCTGTCTGTCTGTCTGTCTGTCTGTCTGTCTGTCTGTCTGTCTGTCTGTCTGTCTGTCTGTCTGTCTGTCTGTATCTCTCTCTCAGCCCAAGGTGCAGCTGCTAAACTCCCCTCTGAGCTGTGTGGATGAGGCCCTGGTTGGGCTGGTGCGGTCCAGTGGATCTCTGTCTGTGTTAGCGGGACACAGAGCGGTGCTGCGCTCCGACACGCGGCAGCTGAGCGGCAGAGTGTCCGTGCTGTCGGGAGGGGGCGCCGGACACGAGCCCGCACACGGAGGTAGGGGCTGTTCAATTTTTTTTTTTAAATGTGTCCATTTTTGTCAACTATGCCCTCACATGTATAGGAATGAGGAGAAGAGGTGGATAGTGTTCACACGGGGGTAGGACTGGTTAAACATTATAAAAAGGGGACACAAAGGCCAAGAAATCAAATAGTTTGAGTAAAATATGTTTAATTTTGAAAACGTTTTTTTTTCTACTTTATTGTCAATGTTCAAAAGGCAATTGAAATGTGTCTTTCCAAATATCCCGAACAATAAGGGAATATGTCATCATTAAGAAGGACTGGTATTTGTGTAAAATACTGTTTATAGTCTGTAAGAAATCAAATTATCTAATATTACCTTAACTCTTATTTCTCACATCTGTGTGTCCCGTTCCCGTGTGTGTCCAGGTTACGTCGGAGCAGGAATGTTATCAGCAGCTGTAGCAGGAGGAGTGTTTGCCTCTCCTCCGCCTGCCTCCATCCTGGCTGCTATCCTCTCACTGCACAATGCAGGTAAACTATTAAGCTAGCCTCTGTCAGGGGGAAGCCCCTGAGATTGGGAAAAAAAATGTTGGGGAAAAAAATGGAAAACACCTATTGCAAAGCCTACAATAAATAAACCATGAGTAAAAAAACGCGTGCGTGCGTGCGTGCGTGCGTGCGTGCGTGCGTGTGTGTTAGGAGCGTCTGGGGTCCTTCTCGTAGTAAAGAACTACACTGGCGACAGACTGAACTTTGGCTTGGCGGCGGAACAGGCCCGTAACCATGGCGTCGCTGTTGACATGGTGATAGTTGCCGACGACTGCGCCTTCGACCAACCCAGTAAGGCCGGGAGGAGGGGCCTCTGTGGGACTGTGATAGTGCACAAGGTAAGTTAGTGAAGAGTGTGTGTGTGTGTGTATGCTGTCTGTCTGTCTGTCAAGGTAAAATATAATGTATTTATATAGGGGCCTCTGTGGCACTGTGTTAATGCACAAGGTAAACAGAGACAAATTCAGATGAACTGCATGAGGCAAATGGTGGTCACACCAGATACTGACTGGTTCTGAGTCCCCAGACCCCCAATAAAGCACAAAAATTCACATTTCAGTGTGGCCTTTTATTGTGGACAGTCTAAGGCACACCTGTGCACTAATCATGATGTCAGATCAGCATCTTGATGTGGCACACCTGTGAGGTGGGATGGATTATCTCAGCAAAGCAGAAGTGCTCACTATCACACATTTAGACAGATTTGTGAACAATGTTTGAGAGAAATAGTAATATTGTGTATCTGGAATGAATTTTAGATCTTTAAGTCCATCTCATGAAAAATGGGAGCAAAAACAAAAGTGTTGCGTTTATATTTTTGTTGAGTGTATGATCATATCTCCTCTCAGCTGGCAGGAGCCTTAGCAGAGGAAGGCTGCCCATTGGACCAGATTGTTGCCAAGGTGACAGAGATTCTGAAAGGGATCGGTGAGTCTCTTTTTTTTTTTACAAAAAGACCAACAACAACTTCGGGTAGTGAAGAGTCGCAGAGATTCAGAAATGATTTGGGGTAAATTGTGACAAATGTTTTTTATAACTGAAACAGGTTACTGACCAAAACACAAGACAGACAGCTAAGTTCTTAGTAGAATGACTAGGATACTTTTCCCGATTAAAGTGTCTGTCTGTCTGTCTGTCTGTCTGTCTGTCTGTCTGTCTGTCTGTCTGTCTGTCTGTCTGCCTGTCTGTCTGTCTGTCTGTCTGTCTGTCTGTCTGTCTGTCTGTCTGTCTGTGTATTCCAGGTACGCTGGGTGTGAGTCTGTCTCCCTGCAGTGTTCCCGGCTGCTTGCCTTCGTTCGACCTTCCACCAGGAGACATGGAGCTGGGGCTGGGTGAGAATTCCTTAGTTTCATTAAAGCTATACTGCGTAACTCCCACATTTACAGTAAGTTCCTGAACGGACAGAAAGTATATGCCATATCTGAGTCTCTGGAAACCTTCAAGTCCACTCTTAAAACTCACCTTTTTTCACAGGCTTTTACGTTTTAATGAATTGTTTTGTGCCATTGCTGTAAGTGTTTTTTAATGTGTGCTGTTGTATTTTAATTTATGTATTTTATGTAAAGCACTTGAATTTAGGTTCTTATAAGGTGCTATATAAATAAAAGTGACCTTGACCTTGCCAGCCTTATAGCAGTTTCTTTTATTTATTAGGAATTTAAAGCAATAGTGTGTAACTTCTTCTTGATCCTGAGTTGATTCCACTGCTAAGAAAAAAAAACCTGGACGTACAGCAGAAGGTATAAAATCCATGAGCCATCACTGAAGGCTTTACCTCATGTAGATGCACAGACAGTGTTGTTTTAATTACTCAGAATTCCTCATTGGGGGGCGACAGAAGTTACGCACTATACCTTTAAACACATAATGAAGATTGTAGATATCTTAATGTTGACCGGTGTTTTCTGTCTCCTCTAGGAATCCACGGTGAACCTGGAATTAAAAGGTCGAAGGTGATTCCGATTCATCCAGTGCAAAACATCCTATCATGTCTCACACACACACACACCACACACACACACACACACTCTTTCTGCCTGTATTT
>CM047527.1:17045980-17073480 GCA_026122265.1 Ammodytes dubius
TTTAATCTTGCCCCTGTAAAGCACTTTGAGTGGCCTTGTGTTTGAATTGTGCTATAGAAATAAACTTGCCTTGCCTTGCCTTGCCTTGGAATTTCTCTGATAATTTTCAATAATTATTTTCTATTTTAAAAAGGCCACACAAATGCTTTACTTAATTTTTTCTCTTTACGTTTAATTTTAAATGTCCGCTTTGTGTCTATTTATATGTGTCTATATCTCTCTCTCTCTAGTTGGATGCTCTGTGCCCTGCTGTGGAGGAGCTGATGAATCTCACCACAGCTCCTCCCAGTGGACAGATGGCTGTACTACAGGCGGCTGTGCAGGTACAGTAACACACTGTTGTTATTGTACATTTAATTTTTCCAACAAGTAGATTGCTCACATTTATAGTTTGGTGAGTTGCCTAATGTTTTGCCCTTCTTACATTGATAAAACATGTTATAATAAAAATGTAAAATGTGTTTTTGTACCTAAACAAGTAGTGCCTAAAAAAATTAGAATTGTAATATGGGAAGATATAATAACCGAAAGTTTCAGCCTACACCTTTTCGGTACATTTTTTTTTAATAATTATTTTTCCATTCCTTCATTTTTATTCCTGAAATTAAATGCCATGTTATTTCTTTTTAAATTTATATATCTAAGAATATATTTTTTTAAACTTTTGTTTTTATTATCATTATTATTATTTATTTTAAATCTTTTTTTATAGATTTTTAAAAAATAACAAATTTTTTATTATTTTTTTTTATTATATTTTTATATATGTATTCCTGATGTAAAACTGTTAATATGAACCAATATAAATCACTACTACTATTCCTTGTCCCAGCGAGCGTCCCTGGGAGCAGAGTTGACCCGTGACCTCGTAGCGAGGGCCGGCAGAGCGAGTTACATCGCCGCCGAGCGCGTCACGCTGCCAGACCCCGGCGCCGTGGCAACCGCCGCCATTTTGAAAGCCGTGCTGGAGTCACTGGAAGAGCAGAAGAAGAAGTAATCCAGGAAATAGAAGAGTTATTTCACCGGACTAATAACACTACTAAGAACTACAAACGTATGCCTCAAGAAAACTACAAAAATAATAATGTAACTACATTTTCAGTGTCATTTTTTATCATTTCTAAGCACATTTAGAGTTTGTCCGAGGTCATTTTTACACACTACACACACAGAGTAAATGAATAATAACTGGACCATTGGGTGCTTAAGCTCACACTATGCATTACGGAGTGATTTTATTGTACAAGGAAGATTTAGTAAGTGGGCCAAATCAAGATTTTTCTTTTTTAAATCACTGTGAAAATACCAAAAAATAAAATCTCCCATAATGCAACTTGGTAGCAATGTTCCTAAAGACCCTCCCACCAATGTCTTACTATACAGTTGTTTTCACAGGTTTACAGAGTGGTACGCAAACAATTTTCTTGTGTAAAATGGCTGTAGTCCTCCTTTCAACACTAAATAAACTGTCATTTATGAATTTGTTTTAAAATGTCATTTATTTTGTCTTTTTTCTGATTACTTTAAGGCACCATCTTTGAAACTGAACCCTCTATCCCTACCCACAACACCTTTCACCAGACCAGCCAGACATTGGTTCGCATACTCTTTCTTTTTTCTATTCTACATACTACATCTGACGATAAAAAGAATCTAGTTAGGATGCAGTAGGCATACTATTGGGACGTACTTTTCTCTCTTATTTCATCATAACATTGCGCCTTGATCTTGCCTCTTGCTTTTATATCCGTCGCATCCCCGTTTGTTTTCATAACATGGACCTATAGGCTTCGTCGATGTTACGTCACTTCACGTGCGCACTGGATTGTGGGTCAGAATCACCCAAATAGGATGCACTTTTCAACACTAACAATCTTGGCCGCATGAAGTAGACCATCCGGGTATTCTAACCATCCTAAATCTGGCCACAAGAATCGGGACATCCTAAATCTTTTTTCTACATACTATATAGTAGAAAGTATGCGATTCGGAACGCAACCATTATACATCTCCTCTTGCCAAAGCAAAACATTCTTCAAACTCACTTAAAAATGTGTTTTGGGGGGGGGGCGCCCTTAGCTCACTTGGTAGGGCGTCCCCCCCATGGGCCTCGGCCAGCAGCGGACCCGGGTTTGATTCCAGCCTGCGGTCGTTCTCTGCATGTCACTCCCCTCTCTGCCCCATTTCAACCCTGTCTCTACACTATCAATAAAGCATAAAAATGCAAAAAAATATCTTAAAAAAAAAAAAGTGTTTTGGCATCAAGAAAGTAGTACACACAAACCATCCTTTTAAGTAAGCACACAAAAATGCAACTACACATATGGATGGTGACAGAGATATAAGCAGATTAAGTATAAATGCATATTTTATATTCATACATCCTAAGAGATAACACTTGATTTTTTAGGACAACTAAAACTAATGAAAACTGCCAAATTTGTTGAGATAGCTATCTACAGTACACTATGTAGTGGTGTATTTAACAGGACTCCAGTCAACATAGTGTACACATTCATACTAAATACACTTTTATTTCTTTACATCGGCTTAGATTAAATCATCACACCTCTTTTTATTCTTTCTTTCAAACTATTTTCTTCTCTTCCTTTTATCTCTCTTTTCTCTCGAAGTCCGTCCCCCTCAGCGACTTCCTGACACAAGAATGCTGCGTTGCTTCTTAGACTTTGAACGCACCCACACACACACACACACACACACACACAACACACACAGACACACATAGACACACACACACACACACACACATAGACACACCCACACACACACACAGACAACACACACACACACACACACACAGGCACACACACAGACACACACGCAGACACACTCTCACATACTTTATAGACCTGTCATCTGCTACCAACGCTTGCTTTCAGTTTTGGCGACACAGACAGATCACAGACAGACCACGTCAAAAGGTAAGTTATTTTCATGTTGTAGTGTGTGTGTGTGTGTGTGGTATGTAGGCTATATAGTTATGGTGCCAAATAAAGTGGCAAACAAACATAGGTTATTTCTAATGTTTATTATTGTATGGGTCAACCGACGGAAAAAATAAAATAATTTGTTCAATGTCTAGCTATAAAAAAAAATATTCATGCAAACAAAAAATAAAAATGTTCATGTTTGTGATCATATTTTAGGTCATGCTATGCTTTGTAAAACCGATTTAGACTTCCAGGCTACCAGACATACTTTTATATAGGCCTTTCAATTGAGTAGCCTACTTAAATGTATAGGCTAGAGTCTGCATGCTTATACAGTTATTCAGACAGGAAATGACTGCGTTGTGTTTATGGTTTTACTCGCCCACCTGTTCTGTTAACACACACACACACACACACACACACACACACACAGACACACACACAGACACACACACACACACACACACCACACACACACACACACACACACACACACACACACACACACACACACACACACACACACACACACACGCACACACGCACACACACACACACCTCTTCTGTTAACCAAAAAAATAACAGTGGTAACCGCGGCCACTCCACGGCAACGCAGGAAGCTAGACCGGCAGTTCGTCATATCGCTGATATCAGCTTAATCCTGCTTCACACATTCACACTAGAATTGAGATATTCATATTTCTCTATTTTCCACATAAATGCGATTTGGGTAATTATAGTTAGCCCATAATAGCTTTTTTATTATATATAGGCTACTGACATGTTGATAATATAATGCTAACTATCCAGGCTACATTGATCTGTTAAAGGCCTACTTCACCGGTTGGAATATGAAGGTGTATTGAACTCGGAGATCCTATGTAGTATAAATGTGCAAAACAAAATTGAAATCGGATCATCCTAGCCTGAGAAAAGGCAGAAAGAGTGTTTTATGGTCTCACTGTCTAACCCTACATTTCTCTTTCTGTGATGTCACAGTAAGAGAAATGTAGGGTTAGACATAAAACACTCTTTCTGCCTTTTCTCAGGCTAGGATGATCCGATTTCAATTTTTTTTGCACATTTATACTTCATAGGATCTCCGAGTTCAATACACCTTCATATTCCAACCGGTGAAGTAGGTCTTTAAGGAGTATAGGACTAGATAGGCCTACGTTTTTTACTTTACTTCTCCTACCCCCTTTTTTTTTTTGCATTTTTTTATTTATTCATCTCCTACTATTTTAACTTTGTTTGTATTGCTGACATGTTCAAAATAAAGACAATCAGTCAATCAATCAAATCAAATCAAATCAAATCAAATCAAATCAAATCAAATCAAATCAAATCAAATCAAATCAAATCAAATCAAATCAAATCAAATCAGTTTTATTTGTATAGCCCAATATCACAAATAGACATTTGCCTCAGTGGGCTTTACATTCCATACAGTATGATACAATATGACACCCTCTGCCCTTACACCCTTAGCTCGGCTGAGAAAAAACTCCCAGTAAAAAACCCTGGCATGATTGCATGTGGAATTTAGCCTACATAAAAGTAGGCCTAGATAAATAAATGAATAGCCTAAAAGTAGTCTATTTTGACTGACATGGTAATAATAGGTCTATCAGTTTATGTTGTGTATTTCTGTGTGTCAGATGGAGTTTGCCTGCAGCCATGTTGTTTGTAACTGGAGACCTGATGGAGTGGGTGAGTGCTTTGATTTTATTTAAGATTTAATATTTAAGTAAATCTTTTGATATTTAATGCACAAATTGAGAATCACTTTGTAAATGTTGTGCAGCATCAGGGCTCCAGACTAACTTTTTCATCTAGGTGCACCAGCATATATTTTGGCTGCACCCAATATTACATTTATATTGTTATAATTGTCCACATTATGGAACCATTGGCGCTTTAGCCTATATGCTAATATCTGAACACTCTTTGTGTAGTGTGGAACTGACAGCTGGAGTCTTTTTTAGTCTTTTTATTGTTGTTTGTCTTTTTACTGTTTTTGTATTGTATTATGGACCGTTTTCTCTCTATGTCTGGAATAAAAAATAAAAAATAATATGACGTGATAAATTTCAGGTGCACCGGTGCGACCAGTGAAAATATCTGGGCGCACTCCACAGATTTTTGGGCGCCCAAATTAGGCGCACTCTGGAGCCCTGTGGAGCTGCATAAATTAATATTTTTACTTTGAGTCTACTTTTAGATAACTGTATTTCAATATAAGATTTGTGTTTTCTGAGTTCAACGTATAAGAGTTAATCTGGACTAAACAATCCATTCCTTTATCGTTTACCAACAAACAACATAATAATGTCTTTAGCTTATTTTTTCTATTCAATTTACCCAAATATTTGGGGGCGCTCCAGTGGCGTAGTGGATAGAGTGTGTACCATATTGGCTCCGGCCTTTGTTGCAGTGGTCGCGGGTTCGAATCCGACTCGTGGACCTTTACTGCAGGTCATCCCCCCCCCCCCCCTCTCTCTCTCTCTCTCTGTCTCCCCATTTCAACTCTGTACTGTCTGATAAAACTTGAAAAAGATTGCCAAAAAATTAAAAAAATGTACCCAAATATTTGTATTTAGTGTTATATGTCCTATTGAATCCACAGGTGTTTCTCCAATCAAGAACCATTATGACAACAGTGTGACTGATAAACACCAAGATGGTAAATATGTCTTAACACACACACACACACACACACACACACACACACACACACACACACACACACACACACACACACACACCACACACACACACACACACACACACACGCACACACAGGGTTATTAAAGGTCAACGTATCTAAAAAAACATGTTTTTCTGTCTCGAGCGTTCATCACATTCTCAAGAGTATTGGTGTAAAATAACAGGAAAGCATATCAAGTGGTGTGTGTGTGTGTGTGTGTGTGTGTGTGTGTGTGTGTGTGTGTGTGTGTGTGTGTGTGTGTGTGTGTGTGTGTGTGTGTGTGTGTGTGTGTGTGTGTGGGCATGCAAGTGCAAAGAGACAGAGATGTACAGATAGTATTTCAGCGTGGGGAAAGTCCACACACAAAAAAGCTGATCAGATAAAAACTGTGAAAAAACCTAACAAGTCTCACCGCCAAAGGGGGTAAAAAGTAGCCTGGCTCTGGCTGCCTACTACTTCCGCTCAAATTTCATTTTCCCTTCAGTAGTCTTCTGTACAAATAAAATGAAGTGCAATGGTCTGGTAGGACCAGGCTAGGTAAAAAGTCCTTTCAATCCAAATGTTTTTTTTTTAGACCGTTATGTTTACAATATTTCCAAAGGATAATATAACTCAACAATGAACAGATAAACTCAATTAATAACAACATATTTATATATTTACATTTATTTATTTATTTATTTAATGCAACATCACACACACACACACACACACACACACACACACACACACACACACACACACACACACACACACACACACACACACACACATACAGTCAGTGACACAAAACATTTAAAGTATCAAATCTACCAACAAACACCATAGATACCCTTTCTGTCCCCAGTCCCTCCCCCTCTCCTCCATCATAGACACAGAAAGCCCCCCCCCTCCCCCCACACACACGCATACACACACACACACACACACACACACACACACACACACACACACACACACACACACACACACACACACACACACACACACACACACGCACATACAACACACACACACTGAGATTAATTCTTATTTCTTCTCATTCCCCAGCCCCTCCCCCTCTCCCCCCTCGTAGACACAGAAAGCCTCGTCGCTCCTCTCTGCCTCTCCCTCCTGTTCCTTCATTTCATCCTCTGATGGGACCCCCCCTCTCTCTCCCTCCGCCTGTCCCACCCAGAGGTCAGTAGGGTTTACTCTTTACCCCCCCGTTTCCACCTCCCTAAAGTGTTTTATTTACCACTAGTCTGTTTTTATTGATATGTCTGCGTTTGCTTGTTGTTTTATATGAGTCTGATCATTTTTAATTATTAATTTTTTTAAACACTGTATGATTTTGTTTCATTTTCTGTATGGAAGTACAGTCTGTTGGAATGACAATAAAATTAATCTTGAATCTAGTCTGCATTAAAAAAAAATATTTTTTTTTTATTTTACAAAATTGTTATTATATTTAACGGAAAAGCTGTACAAAGCCAAGACTATTAGATTTGTAAAAAAAAAAATATATAATCAAAAAAATAAAACTACTAGACCTCTTATCCCTTCCCAAAGTGCTGTATTTACCACTTGTTTTTATATATATATATTTATATATTATTTTAAAAAAATGCATCTTAACCCCCGGTCTCTCTGGTGTGATAATATACTTGTATTAAACAGCTCCGGAAAAAATAAAGAGACCAGTCTGAATTTTTCTTAAATCTTCATCTCTACATTACTTAAAAATGCTCTTAATGGCAAAAATTGTATTGGAATTTGATAGAAATGTTGTCAGTGGTTTATATTGTAAAACCAAAATGTTCATTCTACTCAAACATATGTCTATAGATAGTCAAACGAGAGACACTGAACATTTGGAGTGGTCTCTTAATTTTTTTCCAGACCTGTATATTCTGTCTATTCATATTTCTAAATGTTTCTTCAGTTGACAAGCTGGAAGGAGAAAGCCGACTGAAAGCAAATGTCAACGTCATCTCCCTTAGTATTGGAAAACTGGTCGACATCAGCCAAGGTCAGACACACACACACAAAACACACACACACACACACACACACACACACACCAGGAAAGAAAATTTACTTTTTTTTTATTTTTCCATTTTTTTTCTGCCTTTTTTTGTGAAATATGTGTCGGAAAAATGTTGGATCATATCAACTGCAATTTTCTCAAATGTTGGGAACGTGATATCTCTTCAACGCTTTGAGGGATTTTTCATGAAATTTACCTTCCATATTGTGAGGTCTCAGTGACCTTGTACCATAGTGTATCTTCTTAGGAGCTTTACCTTCTTTAAAGTATTGACTACCAACACTGGACTTGTCTTTAACCATTCTGCAGTTAACCATTTTTATTTATTTATTTTTTCATTTCTTACCACTTTTTATTGTCATCCTTCTCTTTGCAGCCTCAGGCCAGGAGAGTTCTCAGACCCCAGTGGTTTGTGGGAAATGTAGTGCTGCCTGGTCGTGTCTGAGTTCTATACAAGGGAACGTGAGTCGTCATTTATTTATTTCACTACTTTAATTTCACTGTTAAGTTTAAGTCGTAACGTTTGTCTTTTTAGGTAGTTTTCCAACATCAGTGGAACAATGGTGGTTAAAACAAAATGAGCAGTAAAAAAACAGGGAATATAGACGAAAAAAATTAAATAATATAAAAAAAAGATAAAAAAAAAAAAAGAACTACTGTAAAAATATTAATTTCAAAAAATATATATAAAACAAAAAATAAACAAAATATATTAAAACATATAGAAAAATATAATAATAAAAGAATAATATAAAAAAAATATAATAAAAAATCCCCTTCCCTTTCCTCTTGTACAGGTGAAAAATATGAAATAAAAATTAAAAGATTATGTTAAAAATTTAAATATTATTACAAAAAAATATTATCAAAAAAATTATATAATTGTTTTTGTTTTGTAATTTCTTTTTTTTTTACCAAATAATATTAAAATATAATTTAAAAAAATGCCATATAAATATTATTTGAAAATTCAAATAAATCCCCTATATATAGAAAAATAATAATAAAAGAATAATATAAATAATAAATAAAATAATAATAAATAAAAAAAAATAAAAAATCCCCTTCCCTTTCCTCTGGTCCAGGTCTGGCTGTGTGAGTTCTGTGGATGTGAAAACGACAGTGTGATGTCAGCGGCTGTTGGTCAGTGTTCCGGTCTCCATGGCGATGAGATTTACTTCCCGAATAAATGTGACGACGATTACCAAAACCTGGAGGACGCGCTGGTGGTCTTCTGTGTGGACATCTCCGGCAGCATGAGCGTCACTACAGAGGTGTGTGTGTGTGTGTGTGTGCGTGTGTGTGTGTGTGTGTGTGTGTGTGTGTGTGTGTGTGTGTGTGTGTGTGTGTGTGTGTGTGTGTGTGTGTGTGTGTGTGTGTGTGTGTGTGTGTGTGTGTGTGTGTGTCTTTCTTTGTTTGTCTGTGTGTGTCTGTCTTTGTGTGTCTCTGCGGGTTTGTATACCTAATGTTAAAGGGACATTTTTCTGTTTACACAGTATTATTGTGGGGACGTACCTTCCTTTTGGGGACAAAATGGAAGTCCCCATAACGTGTGCGTGTGTGTGTGTGTGTGTGTGTGTGTGCGTGTGCGTGTGCGTGTGCGTGTGCGTGTGTGTGTGCGTGTGTGTGTGTGTGCGTCCGTGTGTGTGTGTGTGTGTTTTCAAATGCAAAGCAAGCACATATGTAAAGTCATCTCATCTTTTTCGCCATATTTGCTCCCCTTTAGGTTCCATCCAGCAGTGGGTCTCCAGTTTACATATCCAGACTAGAGGTGAGATATTTACGGCAACTTATTTATGCGATTAAATAAATAAATAAATCATGTCAGTATCAGTTCTAAGGTGACCCATTATGTTATACATGCATGTGAAAAATAAAAAATCGTCCTTAATTTTATTTTTATTTTTTTTTACTATGGAAAAGGGGTAGGATTAAATAAGTGTATAGGGGAGAACGGGGTAATTTGTCACATGGGTTGGATGTCACATTCGTTATATCTCGCCACCAGAGCGCGCTAGCTCTGAAATTTTGATATAAAAAAGGTCCAGAATTGGGATCAGAGGTCACATACATAGACTTCCTTGGAGTTAGACTGCTGCATTTCAGGTAAGAGGATGTTTTGTGTTTTTCATGTCAAATTCAAAATATTTTACTTCTCAGTATTTTTCTTCTAGGCTTTTACACAATGGGTTTATAACAAAACACTTGTTACCCTCAGAAAGTGTGAAGGGTAAACTATAGTTTAGATTGTGGTTAGCAAGCTAATTAGTTGTCAGATGGTTGTTGGCCTTGATGCTAGCAAGAAATTCAAGTTGGGGTTGGTCGTCAAATTTTTTGGGGGGTTGGTTGTCACATGTTATCTCAAGGCTGCAGCCAGAAAAGGAACCCAATAACGAAATAAATTGTCAAGCTGTATCCTCACTGACACCCCAGAGAAGGAAAGAATAGAGCAGGAAAAGGCAGCTAGCAAGCAAAAGAAAAAAGGGCAACAAAATCAAAACAACCCAGTGCATCCCAAACAAGACCAGCTGCCAAGGCTACAGAACGTTATGTAGGCCTATTTGTCAACTTGACAATGCAATTAAACTTTCAAATCTTGCCTTCTTTTTAAGATTATTCCCATTAAGATAACATTGTGACAAACAACCCCATAGTGTTAGACAACCGACCCCTTGATGGGGTTGGTTGTCACAATGTGTAAGGGTGTCTTTGATGTTAAATTACTTCTTCATTACAATAAGTTGGAAAAAAAGAGAGACACACATTTCTAGCCAACACCTTAAGCTTCAATTTAATGTAGGAATGGCTATTGACAGATGTTTTGGTGATGAGCAATTCTCACTAGAGTAAAAAGTGTGCCTACTTACCCCGTTCTCCCCTACTTCTTCCTGCTCCTTTTCGGGCATATCACATCAATACAGATAATTTGTTTTCTTTTTTTTCTTTTTGTGAAGTCTATTAAACATACATTTTGTTTATTGTATTTTTATGCTTTTCATTTAGTTTTGTATTGTTTTTGATATGTCTGAAATAAAATAAAAAATTAAATTAAATTAAATGAATTAAAATCTGTTCATGTACATTTCTCAGAGTATCCAGGATGCTCTACAGGGGGCGCTGTCTTCCCTACTGCAGCTTTCCCCACGCAGGAGAGTGGCTCTGGTCACATTCAATGACGAGGTTACAGAATTAATTTTTTATATATTTTAAAATTACGTTTTTCATTTATAATTTAAGGAAAGAACAAGAAAATAAGATAAGTTGGCAATTGTAATAACCTTTGTTGGCTACTGTTATTTAATATATCATTATAAATATAATTTTTTATAATTAATTTCTTATTTTATTTTTATTTTTTTATTAATATATTAAATGTTTTGCTTATTCATATGTATTATTTACTTAATTATGTGTTATTTTATTTTATTTCTGAATATTTTTTTTTAATTATTATTATTATTCTTCACAGGTTGTAATATATGGCGATGGTACCAGTACCCCCCTCACTCTCAGGGACTGGGCGCTAGTTGACTACGACCATATATGGAAAGAGGGCGTGGCCTATAACATCCCACACTGTATCGCCGAGACCTTCCACCAGCTAGTGCAGAGGGTCAAAGAGTGAGTCACTATGGAGGGTGTTTATATTGTTTTATTGTTTAGAATACCCAATTTTAAAACAAATTTAAATTATTATCGATCATCCAAAAATAAAGGTTAATTAATGAAAAAAAGCTTATTTATTGTGCTTCTTCTTGCTTGTCGTCCCTTTAAATAAATGATAGAAACCTCGGTGTCTGGGGGGCGCCCTTAGCTCAGTTGGTAGGGCGTCCCCTCCATGGGCCTCGGCCAGCAGCGGACCCGGGTTCGATTCCAGCCCGCGGTCGTTCTCTGCATGTCACTCCCCTCTCTGCCCCATTTCAACTCTGTCTCTACACTATCAATAAAGCATAAAAATGCCAAAAAAATAAAGAGCTTTATTAGAATTCCCTCCCTGTGATACACTATTAAATAATTTTAACTAATTGAATTTTACTTTTATTTAATAATATACAGCTCAGGAAAAAAGTTAAGAGACCAGTCTGGATTATTTTCTTAAATCTTTATCTCTACATTACTTAATAGAAATGCTCTTAATGACAAAAAAAATTATTGGAATTTGTTAGAAATGTTGTCAGTAGTTTATAGTATAAAACCAAAATGTTCATTCTACTCAAACATATGTCTATAAATAGTAATACGAGAAACACTGGACATTGGGAGTGGTCTCTTTTTTTTTGCGATAAAAGTTTTTTTATTTTTATTTCAAAAATACAGATTAACAGACAAAAGTACGACATATTTTTTAAATAATAATATACAGAAAAACACACTTATCCAGAACCCATACTTGTAAATAGATACATAGAAGTGTATAGATAATAGAAAAAGACAATAATAATAATAAAAAAATAAAAAAATAAATTAAAAAAAAAAAGAAATTAGAATAAAGACGGCTAGGGAAATATCTCAAAGGTTACAAGCCACAGTCTGGGAGTGGTCTCTTAATTTTTTCCATTGCTGTATATATTTTTTTTAATATTTATTTATTTGTGCGTTTCCAGCCTTAGGGAAGATGGCGCTACATGTCTTGGTCCTGCAGCGTTAGCCTCGGTTGCCATGGCATCAAGGTACCCTGGGTCAAAGGTGAGCGAGTGAGTGAGTGAGTGAGTGTGAGTGAGTGAGTGAGTGAGTGAGTGAGTGAGTGAGTGAGTGAGTGAGTGAGTGAGTGAGTGAGTGAGTGAGTGAGTGAGTGAGTGAGTGAGTGAGTGAGTGAGTGAGTGAGTGAGTGAGTGAGTGAGTGAGTGTGTGAGTGAGTGTGTGTGTGTGTGTGTGTGTGTGTGTGTGTGTGTGTGTGTGTTTTTAATTAATAAAATAATTAGTCAGATGTAATAACTTCTCAGTGTCTTGTTGCCACCGTGAGCCAAGAAAAAAAGTCTCTACAAAAGTCCATGTAAAACTGCAACACATTTTTTTATATTTAGTTTAAACAAACTAAATATATCATGTTAACCCTAACATGTATGGTGCTAATGTTAAATCAATATTGTTACATCCTATACGTTTGGTCACCTTGGCAACTGTTTGAAATAACAGGGTGATTTGTGGGTAATGTAGTTTGTGATCTTCTGTGTTGTTGCAGGTGATTTTGTGCACAGACGGCCGAGCCAACATCGGCCTGGGTGAGATGGAACTATCTCCCTCTTTCTCGTCCTCTTCCCTCACTCAGTATTTCTACAGACAGCTGGCTTTACAGGCAGTGGATAGTGGGTGAGGACAACCCCACACACACACACACACACTCTCTCTCTCTCTCTCTCTCTCTCTATCTCTCTCTCGCTCTCGCTCTCTCTCTCTCGCTCTCTCTCTCTCTCTCTCTCTCTCTCTCTCTCTCTCTCTCTCTCTCACACTCACACTCAACAATATCACCCTGCCCTGCTTGTAATGTGTGTTCATGTTACTGTGCACAATTATTTTCATTGAATAAAAAAGTTAAAATGTAATCTTTTCTTTACTGTTCCCAGAGTCATAATCTCAGTCATGACGTTTGAAGGGACAGATTGTCGCTTGGCAGACGTTGGGAGACTCGCAGACACTACGGGAGGAAGGGTGAAACACTCAAACATATCCACATGCAAATTAATACCAATAATATCCAAATGGGTAAAGAGAGTTTTGCATATTTTAACACAATATTAAAGAAATAATGCATCTTAAGAAATAATTTCAAAACCTTGCTTTAGTACATATGGATTAATAATAATAAATTAACTTGACTATAAAACTAACTATAACTAACCTCTTCGCTAATTTTTTTAAATATTTCCTCTCTTGCTCAGGTGAACATGGTTAGCATCAGTAGCGTCGCCAAGGTGATCCAGTCAGCCACTGTTGACAACGTCCTGGCAACAGGAGTCACGGCAACCCTGTTTGCCTCCGATGGAGTGTAAGTGGCGATTGACACCAACTATTGCAGGTTTTCAAGTTGTTTTTGTACGTGAACTTACCAATGATGAGCACATATACTGAAGATGCCAAAATAATTAATGCCACTGGTCCCATGCCCAATTCAATCACTGTATTAGTCCAATGTATCAATTAATTCACTCCTTTCCAATTCCAATGCATTTGGTTGTATACTGAACGTAGCCCTTCTATGGTAGGTTTTAAATCCTCTCTCTCCCTCTTTCCCTCTCTCTCTCTCTCTCTCTCTCTCTCTCTCCCTCCCTCTCTCTCCCTCCCTGAAGGTATTTTCCCTTTGAGGATCAGAACAATCACAAGCTGTTGATACAGATCGGTAACGTGACCAAAGGGCTGGAGATCACCGTCCAGTTTGCTGTAAAACCAGAGTCAACTGAAGGTACGGCTGGTGTTATTGACTCAAGCTTACTACATGTCTTTCCCCTCTCTCTCTCTCTCTCTCTCTCTCTCCTCTCTCTCTCTCTCTCTCTCTCTCTCTCTCTCTCTCTCTCTCTCTCTCTCTCTCTCTCTCTCTCTCTCTTCTCTCTCTCTCTCTCTCTCTCTCTCTCTCTCTCTCTCTCTCTCCTCCCCCCCATTTCAACTCTTTGTCTACTTTAAATCGGGTCTCAAAACTTTCTTGTTTCCCTTTTAACCTGTAATTTTTTTTTTTTTTTTTTTTGTAAAATGTTTTAATTCTTTTATTTAAATGTTGTATTTTTATCCATGTTTTAAATTTGTTCCTTTTATGTATTTGTATTCTTTATTTGATTTTAACCCTGTGAAGCACCTTGAGTGGCCCTGTGCCTGAAATGTGCTTTATAAATAAAATTGCCTTGCCTTGCCTTACTACTATCAAATAAAATTAAAAAGCCCCCCAAAAAATGTACATTTTTCCTTGTTTACACTGCACTGTGGGGACGCGACCTGGTAGCCCATTGACATTGTGGGGACTAGCGGTTTTACAAAGGAGTCAAAATAAATAGTATTGAACAAATTAAAAGGTATAAATCCAACTGTAT
This sequence comes from Ammodytes dubius, assembly GCA_026122265.1. Classification (NCBI taxonomy): domain Eukaryota; kingdom Metazoa; phylum Chordata; class Actinopteri; order Uranoscopiformes; family Ammodytidae; genus Ammodytes; species Ammodytes dubius. Next base: position 17,060,690 of record CM047527.1, read on the forward strand.
TGCAAATATATGATGTGTTGGCTTAGAAATCCAAACCCAAATCTAATTTTAAATCTGGATTTCCAGGCTAATGATGCTTGTTACAGTTTTTCTCCAGAAGGACAAACTTCCATTCCAACTTCAGCTGAGCTTCAAGACCAGAGACCAACAGAAAGTCACTCGCATTATCACAGAACAGCGGCCGGTTGCTACCTGCAGGTAAACAGTTCTAGAATGCAACGCTCCCTGGGTAACCCCAACCCTTTCGAATAATAACAGAAGCTACAGTGGCCTTCAAGGACAAGAACAATTCTAAATTCTAAACAATGCACCTGATGACATTCAACTATGACACTTTCAAGATGGCGGCACTAGGCCTTGGTCCAAAATATGCAGAAATATGGACATATATGAGACCCTTTCTAATTACTAAATTAAACGTACTTATGGATATTATAATTACTTTCTACAAAATCTGCTAGGAAATAAAACCCAAAATTCTACACACTGCAGGTTTAAGTAAATGTTTTTTATTTTTAATAAAACGTATAATTTTAATTAACATTTATTTTTTTCTCTATTCCTCCTCTCTGCAGTGGTGTTTCTGCGGGCAGCCTCAACACAGCGGTGCTTGGGGTTCACTGTGCTCAGCTCTGCGGCAGTCTGACGATGGAAGGGCGAGTGCAGGAGGCCCAGAGGCAACTGAAGGCACAGCAAGACCTACTCAACCAAATCAGGTAAATAGATTATGATATAGGGTTAGGGTTAGGAAAAGCCCTACTAATGTCCTACTCATACTAAAAGCCCAAGCCCTACTAACGTCCTACTCATTCTAAAAGCCCTTCTAATATCCTACTCATAATAAAAGCCCTAGTAGCGTCCTTCTCATACTCATTTTGACGTCAATTTGAGTATGTTGTGGTTGTGTATGCAAGTTATACATATACATATACGGTATGTATACAGATATTAGCTTTGCCTTACACATTTCGATTTATACTGGTTTATGTTACATTGCGGGGACCCAGGTTTTAACCCACATTATGGGGACTCCGACCCAGTGTGTGTGTGTGTGTGTGTGTGTGTGTGTGTGTGTGTGTGTGTGTGTGTGTGTGTGTGTTGTGTGTGTGTGTGTGTGTTGTGTGTGTGTGTGTGTGTGTGTGTGTGTGTGTGTGTGTGTGTGTGTGTGTGTGTGTGTGTGTGTGTGTGTGTGTGTGTGTGGTTCTTGGTATTAATTACACTTCCTCTTTCTGCCCCATAGTAACTTGTCAATATCTTTGCCACGAAATTCCTGCCTGATCTGGATGCTGGGGCGCTTGAGCTATACCTTCGGGATAAACTTGGCCGGGTTGTCCAATGTAACCGTATTGACACTGGGAACGCCAGATATAGTTCATTTAAAGTCAGTATTGAGTGCGAGGAGGTTGCAGAAGCGTATAACCCTGAGATTTGGCCAGTAGGGTCCCTGGTGCGGCGCTATTATGAACCAAAGAAGACGGCCCATAAAGGGCCAGCTATCTCAGCATGCAATGTTGACAGCTCGTCTGGAGTAGTAGAGCCTGTACAGTCAACCTAGCGCATGCGCGTTGTATCCTACAACTGTCGGGGACTGCGGGTGGGGAATACTCCGGCTGACAAGGTACGGCGGCTGAATGTGGACAAACTAATGGAGGAGTGTGACATCATTTGTCTACAAGAAACTTTCTTGTCTAAACAGGACTTGGGCAATTTAAACTCCTTGAATGATAATTTCCATGGGGCTGGGGAGTCCACTGTGGACCTTACTATGAATATTGTAAGAGGTCGAATTGCAGGGGGTGTGGCCATTTTATGGCACAAAAAGCTGGACTCTGTATTAAGTGTTGTCAGAACAGATGTAGATTGGTGCATTGCTGTTCAGTTAAAAATGGGAAGCAAATGCATAACTATCCTCAATGTGTATACCCCATATGAATGTTCACAGAATGAGGATTTGTACTTGAGTAGGCTTGCTTATATAAGCTCCTTTCTGCATGAACACCAGTCTACATCGGTGTGTGTGGTAGGTGATATGAATGCTGACCTGTCTGATAGGCAGTCTGTATTTGCAAAGCATATGCTACAGTTCTGTGAGGACAATAATTTAATATTATCCAGCCAGCTATTGCTGCCATCGAATAGCTATACGCATATAAGTGAAGCATGGCACACAACATCATGGCTAGACCATTGCATCTCCACGTCAGATGCACATGCTACTCTGAAAACTATGGAAATACTCTATGAATATTCAGTGGCGGATCATGTGCCGCTATTAATAGAGTTGGATATAGCTTGTCTCCCAGAGCTAACACACACAATGCATGAGGACAGACTTAAATTAGACTGGTGTAAGCTTTCAAAAGAAGACTTCATGACCTATTACCTAAGAACTGATGAAGCTTTGGGTAAAATTGATCTTCCTAGACATGCTATTATGTGCACAAATGTTGACTGTAATGATGCTTCCCATTGCAAGGACCTGTGTGCGTTGTATGATGGTGTTATTGATACAATTTATAAGAGCAGCCAGTCATTCCTTACATGTATGAGGTCAAAAAACATCAAGCCTGGCTGGAACAGGCATGTAGCAGCACATCATGCTGAGGCCAAACAAGCCTATAAAGCATGGGTGCAAGCAGGTAGGCCCAGAGCTGGGTCAGTCCTTGACTACAAGAAGCTCACAAATGCAAGGTACAAATATGCCATTCGCTACGTTGTTAAAGGTGAACACAATATGAGGGCTGACTCGATGGCTGAACATCTGTCTTCTAATAATGTTATGGACTTTTGGAAGGAAGTACGAGCTCTAAACAGAGTCAATACCATCTTGCCCAGTGTTGTGGACGGAGTGTCTGGGATGGATAACATAGCAGAGCTGTGGGGCCAACATTACTCTGACCTTTTTAACAGTGTTAAAAGTGATCCATTTAAAGTGGAGAGTGCTGGCAATAATGTCATGATCACCCCTATTGATATTCATCAAGCCATAGCCCACCTGGCTGACAATAAGTCTACTGGCTCTGACCGTATCTCAGCTGAACATCTCAAGTATGCGAGTCCGAAAACAGCAGTACTACTTGCCATGTGTTTCTCAGGGTTCATGGCACATGGTTTTTTACCAGACTCTCTCCTATCTGTTACCCTGGTGCCTGTCATAAAAGACAAAGCAGGTGGAATTGGGAGCCGGGACAACTATAGGCCTATTGCCTTGGCTAGTGTAGTGTCTAAAGTCTTGGAGAGGGTTCTACTTGATCGCCTAGGTCCCTTTCTTTGCACAACTGAAAACCAATTCGGCTTTAAATCTAAATTAGGAACTGATGTTTGTATTTATGGCCTGAAGGAGACTGCACAGATGTATTTAGGAAAAAAATCCTCAATACTAATTGGCTTTCTTGATGCATCCAAAGCATTTGACAGAGTGAACCATTTTAAGCTTTTTAATAAGTTGAGTCAAAGAGGTGCCCCGGGAACTATTGTACGACTTCTGGTATATTGGTACTCCAATCAGAGGATGCAGGTGCAGTGGGGAAATGCAACCTCAGCCTCTTTTGGAGTGAGTAATGGAGTGCGACAGGGTGGGCTTTTGTCACCTGCTCTGTTTAATCTCTATATGGATGAGTTGTCTGTTCAACTGAACATGAGGAAAACTGGGTGTGTTGTTGGCAAAATGCTGATTAATCATTTTATGTATGCTGATGATTTAGCTATATTGTCTCCCAGCAGTGCTGGATTTCAACAACTGCTAAATGTATGCTCTGATTATGGTTTACAATACGATGTAAATTTTAACCCAAAAAAGAGTGCTGTTTTAATATGTCGTACTACAGAGGATAAACATTTGTGCTTTCCTGATTTTTATTTGTCTGGCCAGAAGTTAAATGCAAGTTGTAAAACCAAATATCTGGGGCATTTTATCACAGATCAGCTGAGGGATGATGATGATATTTATCGCCAGTGTCGCATGCTTTATGCCCAAGCAAATACTCTGGCTAGAAAATTTCATATGTGCTCTGATGTTGTTAAAATCAAACTGTTTAAAACCTATTGTACTCCCTTGTATACCGCTTCATTGTGGTGTAAGTACAAGAGAGCAAGTTTACAGAAACTTCGAGTGGCCTATAACGATGCTATGAGGATCCTGTTGAAAAAGCCCAGATCTACTAGTGCCAGTCAATTGTTCTGCAGTATTAATGTTTACACCTTTGAAGCTCTCTTGAGACACATAATGTACAGATTTATTCTCCGCCTAAACGATTGCAAGAACAGTCTTGTGCAGATGCTGGTGAATCCTGCATGTAGTTGTGTGCGATACCAGTCTTCCTTATGGAAGCTCTGGTACAAATCTCTGTTGTGATGTCTCCTTTTTTTATATTCTTGTGTTTATGTCTATATTTATTGTGTGTGTTGTATATGGACCATGAGTCTGCCAATAAAGATGATGATGATGATGATGATGAGTAAGCAGAGGCCAATCGAAAAGGAAGAGAGTATCTATGGCAACTGGATGGACACCATGACAACAATCTGTGACGACATCACCACAGAATCCAAGGTCATCATACAATTAACTTATCAATAAAGGAATTAATTAATATACAATAATTTGGGGCATGGCATTCCTTAAAGACCTACTTCACTGATGGAGACATTAAGGTGTACTGAACTCTGAGACCATATGTAGTATAAAGGTGCAAACATTTTAGAAATCTGTTCATCCTAGCCTGAGAAAAGGCAGAAAGAGTGTTTATGGCATCACTGTCTAACCCCACATTTTCCCATGCAAGACATCACACATGGGAAAATGTAGAGTTAGGATTACCAGGACAGCTGGGCCAAGGGAAGACTGAGGGAAGAAAAACCTCATTCATTATATTATAATAGAGATTTTATAATGATAGAACGCCGGTTCCGTATGGGTGAAGTATTCCTTTAAACTAAAGAGGGTGAAGCTAAATAGTTGAGCTAAGGGTCTAAGGGCAGAGGGTGTCATACTGTATGGAATGTAAAGCCCACTGAGGCAAATGTCCGTTTGTGATATTGGGCTATACAAATAAAACTGATTTGATTTCTCGCAGACGCTTTCTGATGAGGCGGCTAAGGTGATGTACCAGATGAAGAGAGCCAGCTGCACCAACAACAGCAGCAGCACAAGTCATATCCAGAAGAAAACTATCGGCAGGAAGAAGAAGGCCGTTCTAGAAGCAATGTAGAGAAATCAGTAAAGATTTTTTTTTTTAAATTCCCGGTAAAGGGTTTTTACTGGGAGTTTTTTCTCAGCCGAGCTAAGGGTCTAAGGGCAGGGTGTCATATTGTATCATATTGTATGAAATGTAAAGCCCACTGAGACAAATGTATTTGTGATTTTGGGCTATACAAATAAAACTGATTTGATTTGATTTGTTACATTTAGCCATATTGGCTCGCAATTTATTTTGTGGACTGAAGGAAGGATATTGAAGTTTAACGACTGTACTGAAATCGACAGCACTGTTTACTAATGCAAGATTACATAAAAGCTAAAAAGGTTAAATTAAGTATGAATGTAATGTACAGGCCAAAGATTGTTTTTCAGGCATATAAACATGACTTTAACGTTAACAAACGTTTGTAAACCTTTAAGGTCTGGCTGAAAAATAACAGTAAACAGTCTTTGTCATATTAAAATTATGTCTACCTTTGTGATCTTGTAAATATGTTATGTATGAAAAGATAATTTCACATTAAATCATACTTGAGCACTTTGGGATTTATACTTGAACACAATCAATAATGTTGTGTAGTGAAAATGACATATTTGGCAAGTAACAAGCATTTTTGAGAGTCCCCCCCCCCCCCATGCATTACTTTATGGAATCAGATTTGCCTCATGAGTACCAAGCAAACAGAAGAATTTGAGAGAAAATAAAAGTCAGGTTGCGTTCCGAATCGCATACTCTTTCTTTTTTCTATTCTACATACTACATCTGACGATAAAAAGAATCTAGTTAGGATGCAGTAGGCATACTATTGGGACATACTTTTCTCTCTTATTTCATCATAACATTGCGCCTTGATCTTGCCTCTTGCTTTTATATCCGTCGCATCCCCGTTTGTTTTCATATGGAGGCTTCGTCGATGTTACGTCACTTCACGTGCGCACTGGATTGTGGGTCAGAATCACCCAAATAGGATGCACTTTTCAACACTAACAATCTTGGCCGCATGAAGTAGGACATCCGGGTACTTCTAACCATCCTAAATCTGGCCACAAGAATCGGGACATCCTAAATCTTTTTTCTACATACTATATAGTAGAAAGTATGCGATTCGGAACGCAACCTCAATTGAACAACAAAAAAAGCAAAACTCAACACTTGCAAACAAACTTGAATTACATGGTTTTTCTTGTAAAACTGCCAGCAGATGGTGTTGTGGCCCTTCCGTAGGGAGGATGTAGCATTTCAGTGTTATACACAGTTCACCATAACACTGACCTAGTTTAAATTATAGATGAATACACTGTATGTGCATATATGTGAATTAAGACAAAGTTATTTAATACATCAAGCACAAGTTTGGATACATACAAATATACCGCAATCATACAAAATGATACTTAATTTACAATACTGGATACTGTACGAAAGAGTAATATATGTAGTTAACAATTGTGCCAACTCTAGCTTCTGCTTTGACAAAAAATTTTACTTCACTCCACTAGTTATCTACAAAGTTTATAGATATTTGGTCCCAATAAAACATGTGTTAACCTTACATAACTCTTCTGTGTATTAGTGTTTTTAGACTAATGTACTGCACATAAGAATATTATGTATTATTCAGTTAACAATTGTGCCAACTCTAGCCTCTTCTTTGACCAAATGTACACCACACACCCCACCAGTCTTCTACAAGTCTCATGAATATTTGGTAACATTAAAATGTACATAACCCTTTTTCTATACCTTTTCTCGACTAAAATGCTGACTTGTGTACGGAAAAACAAACTCACACTCACACTATCAGGGCTAGATGGCGAAACCTCTTGAGTTTTTTAAGTGTGTGTGGCCTTATCTTTGAGTGTGTATCCTTATGTAAAGTTTAGATGACATAGATCGGTTCATCAAATATGTATTTTATGTGTATATTCACATGGGCATGATTGAATAGGGTGATGTATTGCCTGTTAGTTTTTTTTAAGAGCATACATCTCTTTTGCATGTTGCCAGACAGTTGGGTGTGTTTGACTCGACAGTGACCTAGAAATATTTCATTATATGTCGTGTATAAATCAAGGCTGTCACTTAAAGATGCCGCTGAACTTTTTTCACACACAAATATACTCATGGTGTGTTCAGGTGTCACAGTTAAACTCAGAAAGTTACAAGAAAATGTACTTTAAAATCAACTAGTAGGCTACTAGTTTAGAAGTTGGTCTCAAGTGAAGCTTTATTCATTATGAACTTGGATAGACAGCGCAGGAGGGTTAGTAGTAAATGCTATGTATTTTTAATAGTGTGTGGAAATTATTTGAACCATTAACAATTTAAAATGGGTTATTGTAAGTTTTTTTTTTTTTTTTTTTTTTTCTTTTTTACATTTGAAACATTACACGTTGAATTGCATGGATTGCATGCACTAATTCATGGAAGATCATGTACTTTCACATGTGTCTTTCGGCATAATCCTCGGCCCTTGTGTGTGTGTGTGTGTGTGTGTGTGTGTGTGTGTGTGTGTGTGTGTGTGTGTGTGTGTGTGCGTGTGTGTGTGTGTTGGACAAATGCCAAAAAATGTGAGTGAGAATGAGCGGAATGTACAAGAGGAAAATCACAGCTGATCAGGAGATAGTTTAGTCTTTACGGGAGAAGGAAATTTACCTGAAGCAGAAAAAACACACCAACGGTAGATTGATGGTTTGAGTTATAACAAATTACAGTTTGATAAGATATGTCACCTGTAGATCAATCAAGGCACAAAAAAGCAAAAATTTAATTACATTTTCTATGAGATGGGACAATTTTTGTCTCGGTCGACTTTTGGAAAAAGTGCATATATATTATAATGATTATCTTTAAAGCACCTTTCATACATAAAATGCAGCTCTATGTTCTTTATTTTTCTTTATTTATTCATTTTTATTTTTCCTTGATTTATCCCTGAAAGATCAATTGAGGGGTGACCCTCATTTACAATGATGTTGAGTAAACTCTTTAAATGCGAGAGTGGGGAAAACCATAATATGCGATAAAATAGAGTATAGAATTAAAATAAATATATTAAGATAAATACAGAGTACATTTAATCAAATGCTGATGTCCAGTCAAAGTCATCTATAAATTTGTGAAATTTGTAAATATAGTTTGCACATCCTAAAAAAAATGTATTTAATAACCAAAAATTTGGAAATAGACAGCTAAGAGTGACGAAACGGACCTACTTAACTACCTTTCTTGCAGGATAAGTTTTGTCAAAATGAGCCATAAAAACATTTTATGTGTGCCAAAGGTTATACAGTATCTAAATCATCGATTAAGGAAGATGTTTCTGTTTGAACGCCTGGCATTTTGTTTTGGTTACACGTTGTCTTGGGAATCTTCTTATCTTTTCTCAGATAGTTAGAGAGTAGAATTGATCAAAAGCAAGAGCATATGAGATACTTCATGTGATCCCACACCAATGCTGATGTCCAGTCAAAATAAGCTTATAATTAGTTGATTTCAAATGGTCCCTAACCCTAACCCTCACCCGGCGCCTCCAAGGCAGCGCTGCCTGGAAGGCCCTATCCCCTAACCCTAACCTTTACCAGCGCTGTCTTGAAGGCTCCGTTTGGGGCACAAAACACCAAACACCATTTCAAATATTTAATATAAACTGATTTAAGCAAACAAAAATTGGACATAGTAAAAAATTAATTCAGTAATCGAAAATTTGGAAATAGACAGTTTGGAGCGACAGAACTGACCTATGCTAAAACCCCACTACAAACTGGCTTTATACTTTTCTTGCAGGGTCACTTTGTCAAAATGACCCATGAAAACATTTTATGTGTGCCAAAGGTTACATCTTCAACCATCGATTAAGGAAGATGTTTTTGTTTGAACGCCTGGCATTTTGTTATGGTTACAAGATGTCTTTTTCTATCTTCTTATCTTTTTCTCGGTAGGTACAGCCTCATTAGCCAGAGGAATGACAAGCATTGGAGGGACATGCCAAGCTGGTAACACAAGACACGCAGGCTGCACATGGTGACACGTACACATGGTGAAAAAAGTAAACAAACAAAATGTCGCACGGCGATTGGAGCTGGTGACTTGAAATGCAGCCAAGTCGCACAAAGGCGATGCAGGCGGTAGAAAAGCGCGATTCCCACAGTTTGATATCGATCGTGAAGAATCCCGGCAAAGATGGAGGACATGATATGAAAAGCTAATTTTATTCTTGATGCTATCGCCGAGATGAGTCACCTAGAATGAACTAAAAAGCAGTTTTGGGGTTAAGTGTCTTGCTCAAGGACACAATGGTAGAGATGGTAGTGGGAGGAACCAGAGACCTCATGGTTACTGGAAGGAACCAGAGACCTCATGGTTACTGGAAGGAACCAGAGACCTCATGGTTACTGGAAGGAACCAGAGACCTCATGGTTACTGGGAAGAGGAACCAGAGACCTCATGGTTACTGGAAGGAGGAATCAGAGACCTCATGGTTACTGGGAGGAGGAATCAGAGACCTCATGGTTACTGGGAAGAGGAACCAGAGACCTCATGGTTACTGGGAAGAGGAACCAGAGACCTCATGGTTACTGGGAAGAGGAACCAGAGACCTCATGGTTACTGGGAGGAGGAATCAGAGACCTCATGGTTACTGGGAAGAGGAACCAGAGACCTCATGGTTACTGGGAGGAGGAATCAGAGACCTCATGGTTACTGGGAAGAGGAACCAGAGACCTCATGGTTACTGGGAAGAGGAACCAGAGACCTCATGGTTACTGGAAGGAACCAGAGACCTCATGGTTACTGGGAGGAGGAACCAGAGACCTCATGGTTACTGGGAGGAGGAACCAGAGACCTCATGGTTACTAGGAAGAGGAACCAGAGACCTCATGGTTACTGGGAGGAACCAGAGACCTCATGGTTACTGGAAGGAACCAGAGACCTCATGGTTACTGGGAGGAGGAACCAGAGACCTCATGGTTACTGGTCGGCCACCTTTCCGTCTAGGCCATCCTACCACCCCAACAAAAGTCTGATATCTGAACTTTTTAAATTGTAAAAAAAAATATATGATTAATAAAGAATTTGCCCCAAAAGGCTTTAATACATAGAAATAAACCCTCGATAAGCCAAAGTATATACATATTTAAATTTAAATTAACCTTAACTTAAAGGATAACAGATGGCTAATATTAACATGCTAAGATGCCTTGCTAACATGATGAATACAGTAGAGATTATACCTGCTAAACGCATTGGGTTTAGTGCCCTGGGTTAAAACCTTTATTATACTATCTATGGTTAAAACAATGCAAGGGGCTGCAGCCTGTTGGTGTGGGTCAGGTTGCCTCAGGCTTCAGTGATACAATGAATTAAAGAATCCAGGAAATCCTGTTCCAGTAACAGGTCTGGGAATTTTAAGGCCTATGTTATCTTATAACACTGCACAGGCCTTTTATTATACTATTAAACTATTACTACAACAAATTATTATGCTTTTACAATGCACAACGCTTTCATTATACTACTAATCCATTACTACTACATCATCATCATCATCATCATCAACCTTTATTTAAACAGGCAAAAATTGCTAAGAAACAATGTCTTATTTAAGCAATGGCCTGGTAGGAGGTGAATGACTTCCTGGGGGGAAAGGGGAGAGGGAGAGAACAAGACAACACTGAACTATAGCTAGTAAAATCACACATAGACAACAATAACATATTCAACATAGCAACAAACAACAAATTATTATGCTTTTACAATGCACAACGCTTTCATTATATTACTAATCTATTGCAAATACAAATTTGGAAAGTTAACACAACATAAGATCACCTTTGAAACATTGTGTATTGTCATCTAAAAAAATTATGAAGAAATTTCGATGTAGTGCATTTTATTCCTCGTACATTAAAGCCTATAAACTCATTCTGTGATTAATAAAAACCACAACGTTTAGCCTAGTAATCATTGTTTATTGTACTAGTTACAGAATTCGCCAGTGACTGTGCAATAAAACAACTTAATGAGGAAAATTTTTACATTGTTCTCATTCTTCTGGGAAACTTGGTCACCATGTCGGGAGCAAAAGAAACGCTTGAAGATTGATTGAGACTATGACAAGTTGACCTAATGTATGTTTAAAAGTGTGTGTGAGTGTGTGTGTGTGTGTGTGTGTGTGTGTGTGTGTGTGTGTGTGTGTGTGTGTGTGTGTGTGTGTGTGTGTGTGTGTGTGTGTGTGTGTCAGAGAGAGAGATGGTTGTGATTTTCCTTTCTTGTAGAGCGGAAAGTATCGCCACACCCATTGCTTTACCTGTCTTTCTGTTTGGCAGGTAAATGTGGCAGGACTGGTTACAGTGGGCGTGTGTCACTGACACACACACACACACACACACACACACACACACACACACACACACACACACACACACACACACACACACACACACACACACACACACACACACACACACACACACACACACACACACACTTTTTGTGACTGAGAGTGATTGTCGGAGAGGAGGTAGTCTCATAAGTTCGACATCTGGAGTATTGAACACAACACTGACACACAGTCGGACCTATCATCCAGAAAGGTAGAAACTTTTACTCTTATTTTTTTTTATGTTAAATGGACTTGTACTTATATATGCTTCTCAGACTTATCTAAAGTAAACATTTATTTAGCAGGCACAATGTAGGGTTGTTGAAATTGGAGTCATGTGTGTTACATTTTAAAGGTAGATATTTTCTAGCACGTGACACTGGAAGGTTTTAGAATATCAAAATATCCATGTGGCACCTAATTAAATGAGTAAACATATATGGCCAGTTTCGCAGACATATGTATTAAGTCTTAAATTGTGGACTAAATTGTACTTTCAATGGACAATCACCATTCAAAACTACATTTATTCCAGGACTAGGCTTAATCCATGTGTGTGAAACTGGCCCTTGGAGTGCTGCTGTCTTAATTTAATTGTTTGTGCATGTGAAGGAAATTAGCACCAAGTTTTTTTTTTACTTTGTGAGTTTTTTTTCCCATTGTAAGTTGAGCACGTTATAGCCTTTTTTTCTTGAATGTCAAAAAAACTAATATTTAGACTGTTTTTAAAGTAGGCCTGCAACAAACAATGATTTTCATGTATGCTGCAAACACTTACATTTGAGTAGCAGCAATTGAGTTGATTCATCGAATTTACTCATGAAATAATTCTAAAAAATTATCTCAATGAACTAACATTTACAAAGGGCAGTTTCTTTTAAAGGTGCTCTGAGGAACCAGCTGTAGTTCCTGGGTGAGCGTTTACCCATGAGAAAGTCATAAAGAAAAACTATATAAAAATAGCATTCTTTGCACTGATGGTCTCGTTTGCTGTTACATGTAATTTATGATCATCAGAGGAAAAATGTTTAAGAGACTGTTTAAGAACTATTTAAAAGCTCCTCGTAGCAGCTTTAAAACCAGTGATATAAAGCACTAACCAAGACTCAACAATTTTACTAAATATTCACATGTGTGTGTGTGTTATTCAGTCAAGCGCTTTATTGTGAAAGGATGCTTAATTAAATTCACAGGTCACAACAAGCCTT
>CM047527.1:17078026-17083026 GCA_026122265.1 Ammodytes dubius
ACTGGTCGGCCACCTTTCCATTTAGGCCTTCCTACCACCCCACAAAAGTCTGATATCTGAAATTTTTAAATTGTAAAAAAAAAAATACTATTAATAAAGAATTTGCCCCAAAAGGCTTTAATACATAGAAATAAATCCTCAGTCAGCCAAAGTATATACATATTTAAATTTAAATTAACCTTAACTTAAAGGATAACAGATGGCTAATATTAACATGCTAAAATGCCTTGCTAACATGATGAATACAGTAGAGATTATACCTGCTAAACGCATTGGGTTTAGTGCCCTGGGTTAAAACCTTTATTATACTATCTATGGTTAAAACAATGCAAGGGGCTGCAGCCTATTGGTGTGGGTCAGGTTGCCTCAGGCATCAGTGATACAATGAATTAAAGAATCCAGGAAATCCTGTTCCAGTAACAGGTCTGGGAATTTTAAGGCCTATGTTATCTTATAACTTAGGCCAACTTATAACTTATAACTTAAATCACTTAATTTCACCACTGTGTAAATGTTTCAATTGTTTTTCTCTTCACCTGTTGTTGTGTATTTGATGTATTTGCGTTGAATATTGTTAATGTATTGTTGTTTTTCCTTTTAATTTGTTTGAACTCGACGTCATTGTAAATGAGGGTCACCCCTCAATTGGTCTCTCGAGGATAAATAAAAGTTAAATAAATAAATAAATAAATAACACTGCACAGGCCTTTTAGTATACTATTAAACTATTACTACAACAAATTAGTATGCTTTTACAATGCACAACGCTTTCATTATACTACTAATCCATTACTACTACATCATCATCATCATTATCATCAACCTTTATTTAAACAGGCAAAAATTGCTAAGAAACAATGTCTTATTTAAGCAATGGCCTGGTAGGAGGTGAATGACCTCCTGGGGGGAAAGAGGAGAGGGAGAGAACAAGACAACACTGAACTATAGCCAGTGAAATCAGACGTAGACAACAATAACATATTCAACATAGCAACAAACAACAAATTATTATGCTTTTACAATGCACAACGCTTTCATTATACTACTAATATACTACTAATACAAATTTGGAAAGTTAACACAACATTAGATCACCTTTGAAACATTGTGTATTGTCATCTAAAAAAAATTATGAAGAAATTTCGATGTAGAGCATTTTATTCCTCGTACATTGAAGCCTATAAACTCATTCTGTGATTAATAAAAACCACAACGTTTAGCCTAGTAATCATTGTTTATTGTACTAGTTACAGAATTTGCCAGTGACTGTGCAATAAAACAACTTACTGAGGAACATTTTTACATTGTTCTCATTCTTCTGGGAAACTTGGTCACCATGTCGGGAGCAAAAGAAACGCTTGAAGATTAATTGAGACTATGACAAGTTGACCTAATGGATGTTTAAAAGTGTGTGTGTGTGTGTGTGTGTGTGTGTGTGTGTGTGTGTGTGTGTGTGTGTGTGTGTGTGTGTGTGTGTGTGTGTGTGTGTGTGTGTGTGTGTGTGTGTGTGTGTGTGTGTGTGTGTGTGTGTCAGAGAGAGAGATGGTTGTGATTTTCCTTTCTTGTAGAGCGGAAAGTATCGCCACACCCATTGCTTTACCTGTCTTTCTGTTTGGCAGGTAAATGTGGCAGGACTGGTTACAGTGGGCGTATGTCACTGACACACACACACACACACACACACACACACACACACACACACACACACACACACACACACACACACACACACACACACACACACACACACACACACACACACACACACACACACACACACACACACACACTTTTTGTGACTGAGAATGATTGTCGGAGAGGAGGTAGTCTCATAAGTTAGACATCTGGAGTATTGAAGACAACACTGACACACAGTCGGACCTATCATCCAGAAAGGTAGAAACTTTTACTCTTATTTTTTTTTATGTTAAATGGACTTGTACTTATATATGCTTCTCAGACTTATTTAAAGTAAACATTTATTTAGCAGGCACAATGTAGGGTTGTTGAAATAGGAGTCATGCGTGTTACATTTTAAGGTAGATATCTTCTAGCACGTGACACTGGAAGGTTCTAGATCTAGAATGTCAAATGCACCTAATGAAATGAGTAAACATATATGGCCAGTTTCGCAGACATATGTATTAAGCCTTAAATTGTGGACTAAATTGTACTTTCAATGGACAATCTCCATTCAAAACTCCATTTAGTCCAGGACTAGGCTTAATCCATGTGTGTGAAACTGGCCCTTGGAGTGCTGCTGTCCTTATCTTAATTTAAATGTTTGTGCATGTGCAGGAAATTAGCACCAAGTTTTTTTTTCCTTTGTGAGTTTTTTTCCCATTGTAAGTTGAGCGCGTTATAGCCTTTTTTTCTTGAATGTCAAAAAAACTAATATTTAGACTGTTTTTAAAGTAGGCCTGCAACAAACAATGATTTTCATGTATGCTGCAAACACTTACATTTGAGTAGCAGCAATTGAGTTGATTCACCGAATTTACTCATGAAATAATTCTAAAAAAATATCTCAATGAACTATCATTTACAAAGGGCAGTTTCATTTAAAGGTGCTCTGAGGAACCAGCTGATGTTCCTTGGTGAGCGTATACCCATGACAAAGGCATAAAGAAAAACTATATAAAAAATAGCATTCTTTGCACTGATGGTCTCGTTTGCTGTGACATGTAATTTATGATCATCAGAGGAAAAATGTTTAAGAGACTGTTTAAGAAATATTTAAAAGCTCCTCGTAGCAGCTTTAAAACCAGTGATATAAAGCACTAACCAAGACTCAACTATTTTACTAAATATTCGCATGTGTGTGTGTTATTCAGTCAAGCGCTTTATTGTGAAAGGATGTTTAATTAAATTCACAGGTCACAACAAGCCTTAGCCGTAATCCGTTCTATTGTTAAGTTGACAGGAGTGTCTCGTGTTGGTATTTTAAGCTCTGTTGATAAGTTGCGATCGGTTTAAATAAGCGTAAATGCTTTTTTGTGGTTTGCGATACCTTGGCAGCAAACCAACTCCCTCTAGGGCAATGGTGACGCTCAAAGCAATAAGTTGCAATGTCACTGAAGGATCTAGAAAGCAAGTTGTTTACTCTATAAGGGGGAAACAGTTGTTTTCCCCTAGTATTACTAGAAATATTTAAAAATATATATATATCATAACATAACATTACATATCATTTACATATTATTGTAAATAAGAAACTGTTCTTAATGTTTTATCTGGTTAAATAAAATTAAAAAAACAAAACAAGAAATATTTAGAAATGTGTATTTTTATTAGAATAGTTAGGACACAATTCTATGTCTTATTGTATTAAAAAAAACATGTTTGTCGCGAGTGTGTGTTCAAGTCTCAAGTCAACCTAAGAACTGTATTTTTGACCAGGTTAAAAAGATGAGAACAAACTGGCTATTAACAGACTTGTATAGTCATTCGATCACATATTAGACTATTTCTTATGGAATTGTTCTGTGTTTGTGAATGGCACCTTCCCTCATCCCTTGTTTTTGAAATTATTTCTAAGTATAGAAACATAACAACAGGTTTTTGGGAGAACTACAGCATTTGTGAAAAAAATATACTATGCTTAATTTGAGACTGAAGTTAAAACTGAACATTTAATATAGTTAAAAATGTAATATAGTTAAAAAGAACTGAGTTAACCAGACCTCTTGTTGACAACATGTCGGATTGAAGCTAGCCTCTCGTAGCTACATTAGCAGTCAGTGCAATAACACACCTGAATCTCGTACCAAAACTGTCGGTGCTCAAGTTGCATTGTAGGCTTCTTTAACCTTTATTTATACAGGTAAATCCCATTGAGACCGAAGACTCTTTTGCAAGGGAGACCTGTTTTCCTTTCCCACGTTACCATTCACACACACATAGCAGGCTAACTATCGACATTCACACGAGGCAAGGTGGGTGAAGTGTCTTGCCCAAGGACACAACAACCATGACACAGGTGGCAGGGCGGGAATCGAACCTCCAACCCTTTGATCATCAGCCGACCCACTCTACCAACTGAGCCACAGTTGCATGCTTTTAATAAGAACAACAATGTATATCCAACTCTTAATCGCTGTAGTACTCTTTTAATATGTAGTTGTTTTGAGCAACAAAACATTCTCATACTTTTACTTCTGCTGGTCATCTTCTGATATCTACAAGCACTAGTCCATAACATATACTACTATGTGACTTGACTTTTATTACATTTACAAATCAAATTCAATTCAAAAAGTGCGATCAGAAATCTTTAACCTCAAATTTAACTTGAATGCAATTTCTTGGAAAACGAAAAAAAATTGAAATGCCTGTGTGTGATTTATGGGCGTAACATTTATTAGTTAACCTAAACTCAAAAGCAGGTTTAAGAAGATAATGTAGCAAACTTATATACTACTGTTCCTACAACAACAACAACAACAACAACAACAACAGTACCTTTGACATATGATTAGACAATTCTAGAATCATCTCAGACGTTACCGGTACAAAAACAATTTGTCTCTCGTGATCATGTAGGACAGAATCTGGCCCGACTTCATTCCTAAAGTGTCTTGACTATCGTAATCTGATACCAGGCGACGTGGGTTATCTGTGAGTGTGTGTTACATAATGTCTTTATTTATGATAACTACAGCTTTCACACAATTCAAGATACAGGCTGTGTTTGAAAAGCCCTACTAACGTCCTACTCGTACTAAAAGCCCTAACATTCTACTCATACAAGCCCTACTAACGTCCTACTCATACTAAAAGCCCTACTAACGTTCTACTCATACTACAAGCCCTACTAACGTCCTACTCATACTAAAAGCCCTACTAACGTCCTACTCATACTAAAAGCCCTACTAATGTCCTACTCATACTAAAAGCCCTACTAACGTCTT
This sequence comes from Ammodytes dubius, assembly GCA_026122265.1. Lineage (NCBI taxonomy): Eukaryota > Metazoa > Chordata > Actinopteri > Uranoscopiformes > Ammodytidae > Ammodytes > Ammodytes dubius. The sequence goes on from CM047527.1 coordinate 17,082,937, forward strand.
ACTCATACTAAAAGCCCTACTAACGTCCTACTCATACTAAAAGCCCTACTAACGTCCTACTCATACTAAAAGCCCTACTAACGCTGCTCT
>CM047527.1:17085526-17113026 GCA_026122265.1 Ammodytes dubius
CAGAACCTCCCCCTCTGTGAGATCCACCACAGAGGCCTAATGGTAACAATAGTCCCTTGAAAATAAGCATTTCTTTAATACCTTACAATGAGCCTTTTATATCTAGATTGGTATGTTTTTTTTTATTGAGTTTATAATTAGATATATTTTCTATGCTGTAAAGCACTTTGTGTCCCTGTCTGTGAAAAGCGCTATATAAATACATTTGAGTTATTTACTTACTTACTTACATTAGTCCCTTGAAAATAAATGTTTCTTTAATAGCTTACAATGGGCCTTTTATATCTAGATTTATGTTACACCGCCATGTTTCTACAGTAGCACAGAACAGACAAACTGAATGGCCTTTCACGTTTTCATATATAGTGGGCGTCCTGGGGAAATGCACCTGTTGGAAGACCAAGAAGAAGAAGAAGTACTGTAGAATAAAATAACTAAATACATCTTCACCTCATCACTTGATATTGTGGAAAGACTTGAGGCAGTGGTGGATGATGCCATCTTTAGTAACTATAGCTTCTTGTCCTTGAAGGCCACAGTAGCTTCTGTAAATTTCCTGAAGGTAGCATTTATTACAAGGGAGCGTTGACATCTAGAATCTCACCACTAGATAAACCAAAAATACTCTTACATTACACACTGTACCTTTAATGTGAGACTGTTTATATATATTCATGGCAGGTAACGATTTGACACAGCATAGCCATAGCTTCTGTAAATTCTTCCACAGGGAGGGGTAGGCAAGGGAGTGTTGCGATCTTTGCGAATGTCCCCACTAGATGCCTCCCATATACACCCTTATGGCAGGTAACGATTTGGCAGTGCATAACTATCTTTAACTGGGGAGTGGTAGGATTGCCTAGAGGTAAGGGGGGCCGACTAGTAACCATAACCGTCGCTGGTTCGATCCCCAGTACCGGGCAGGAGGGTGTTATTTGTAAAACTAGAGCGGCTGACCTAAATGTAATTTTGATTGCCAAGTGTATACTTCTTCCTGCTCCTTTTCAGGCATATCTCAGCAACACAGATAATTTTTTTTTTTTTTTTTTTTTGTGAAAACATAATTTTTGTTTATTGTATTTCCATGCTTTTCATTTTGTTTTGTATGTTGATATGTCTGAAATAAACTGAATCAAATCAAATCAAATCAAATCAAATCATATCATGTGTGTGTAATGGACAAAATAAAGACTAAACTGAACTTAACTGTTTTCAGATTTACTGTAGAACGGACAGAGAATGCATCTGTCCCGTGTGCCAGGTCGAAAGCCATCAGGATCACGAAACAGTGACTGTCGAAAACGAGTGGACGGACAATCTGGTAGGACATTAAAAACAAGAATACTTCACCCATACAGAACCGGCATTCTATCATGATGAAATCACTATTATGATATAATGAATGAGGTTTTTCTTCCCTCAGTCTTCCCTTGGCCCAGCTGTCCTGTTAATCCTAACCCTACATTTTCCCATGTGTGATGTCACGCATGGGAAAATGTAGGGTTAGACAGTGATGCCATAAAAACACTCTTTCTGCCTTTTTCTCAGGCTAGGATGAACCGATTTCTAAAATGTTTGCACAATAAACTACATAGGATCTCAGAGTTCAATACACCTTCATATTTCCACCGGTGAAGTAGGCCTTTAAGAATGATGTTTGAAGTAAATGATTCAGACCTCAGGGATCTTTAGTTACTTTATTTTTAAAATATCTACGAGGAACTTTTAAATATTTCTGTCTCATATTCAGTCTAATTTTCCTCTGATGATCATGAATTACATGTAACAGCAAACGAGACCATCAGTGCAGAGAATGCTATTTTTATATAGTTTTTCTTAAGATAGCTGACAGTTCCTCATAGCCGCTTTAACAAGAGAACATTGTCTGTTAAGAGGAAGAACAATAACAAAGCACAAACAGGTTGAAAGCTGGTGATGACGAAATATCGAGAAGTTCCTTGTGTTTGGAAATCGTAGCCAAACAAAACAGATTTCACATGGACACAAGGCATTCTAGAATTGGAATGTACAATGAATGAATGGAACCTGGATCCCTGTAAAGTTGACCAGTTTTTTTTAAAACGTTGCTGAAGACTCACTTTTGTTGCATTGGCCTTTAACACAAGTTGAGGCTTTGACACTCCTAACTTTATTTTTTCTCGTGTATCTTATATGTTGTTTTGTATTGTATCTTGTACAGCACTTTGGTCAGCTGATGTTGTTTTTTAAATGTGCTATAGAAATACATTTGACTTTACAAAACGTATCATCCTGCTTATACAGTGGCCACACACGTACGTTTGAGGGTTGAGGCAACGATTCTGGAGAACGTCAATGTCAAAATCCCTTTTTGTCAAAATCAGTGAATATCTCCACACGATCCACTACCTGTCCATACTGTGTGTGTGTGTGTGTGTGTGTGTGTGTGTGTGTGTGTTGTGTGTGTGTGTGTGTGTGTGTGTTGTGTGTGTGTGTGTGTGTGTGTGTGTGTGTGTGTGTGTGTGTGTGTGTGTGTGTGTGTGTGTGTGTGTGTGTGTGTGTGTGTGTGTTTGTGTGTGTGTGTGTGTGTGTGTGTGTGTGCTGAACAAATCCAGTGTTAATACACAGCCTAGGTTCTGTATACTAGTATGTCTACAATGGTAAACAAAGGGGGCCACTTGACATGTCCTTTGCTCGAAATGCTTGCAAAGATTTCACATTCTCAGGAAGAAGGCACAAATATAATTCAATGTGTCTGTCTGTCTGTCTGTCTGTCTGTCTGTCTGTCTGTCTGTCTGTCTGTCTGTCTGTCTGTCTGTCTGTCTGTCTGTCTGCCTGTCTGTCTGCCTGTCTGTCTGTCTGTCTGTCTGTCTGTCTGTCTGTCTGTCTGTCTGTCTGCCTGTCTGTCTGTAGGCCCAGCTGAATGCCTCTAAGCAGGAGATTCAGGAGATGATCAGACAGAGAATGAGGAAAATCGAGGAGATCAAACTGTCAGTGACTGAACTGCAGGTAAAGACCAACAGAGCGTTAACACCACAGCCATGCAGCCCAACCTGTTAGCCTGCCTCTCTCGCTATGTTATCGGCCTTTAAATCACACACACACACACACACACACACACACACACACACCAACTTCTAACCTGAACTATTACCCAATTATTTTTTTTCTCAATGCAGCAAAAAAAATTATAAAACTTAAATTGTGACTGTAACAATAATTTCAAAAATTCACTAAAATCACTAATTCCTATGGAGCTATGGAGCAAGAGGCAGCATTCATACAAACTGAAGCATTTTAGTTTTAGTCTTAAAACTTAAAAATCAATCATCTGTTTTCATTTTCACATTACATTGTTTCAAATTTTGTCTGGAACATTAATTAATTATTATTATTATTATTATTAATTCCCATTTCTTGTAAGGACCCCTAACTTCTACATCCCTTATTCCTAAATTCTCCCAGGGCTCTATGGAGCGTGTCCCTGCTTTAGTGTTGACAATGGCTTGAATCTAATCGACATTCATTCATATGAAAAGTTACGCACTGTAGCTTTAAATCTGTAACAAATGTTTCATGAAAAGGACTTAACATCCCTGATCCACAAATATGTTCACTAAACGGGTCGGTAGAATCAACAAAAACTTAAAAGTTCCTCATAGTCACTTTAATTTTGAGACTGTAACTATTTTTGTAAAAGTTCATTGAGAACCACAAATTCATAAATCTGTAATCATTAAATCTGTAGCAAATGTTTCATGAAAGGATTTAACATTACCAACCCAAACTCATGATTCCCCCAGTGATGATTAGAAATATTAAACAGTTTCAGAAATATTTAAAAGTTCCTCATAGCTACTTTAATTCACACACACACTCATACATTTCTGGTGTTGACAATGGCTTGAATACAATTCACACCACTGATTCCTACATTCCCTCCAGGGCTGTATGGAGCGGGAGACGGCTGGCAGCGTGTCCCTGCTGTCGGCCTTGGTCTCTGCGTTGGAGCGCTCCCAAGGCCTAATGCATTTACCAAAGGGGGCGCTAGACTCCACAAACACTCAAAAGTTCCTCTAGGAAAACACTGACCAACTATATCAAGGATCTAAGATTAATTCAAACTTCTTTTAAAATTCATAAACCTAAAAAAAATAGTGCCAAACATTTCTTATAAAGACCAGGACACACACACACTCATACATGTCTGGTGTTGACAATGGCTTGAATACAATTCACACCACTGATTCCTAAACTCTCCCATTTCTCAAAAGGACCATAATATTAACCAACCCAAACTCCTGAATTCCCCCAGGGCTGTATGGAGCGAGAGACGGCTGGCAGCGTGTCCCTGCTGTCGGCCTTGGTCTCGGCGTTGGAGCGCTCTCAGGCCGAGCTGATGGAGGTGATGGAGATGAGCCGGCGTGCGGCGGTGCACCAGGCGGACGCCACGGTGCGGCTGCTGCAGCTGGAGGTGGACGAGCTGCGACGCAGAGACACGGCACTGAACGAGCTCTCACAGTCTGAAGACCATCTGTACTGTGTCAAGGTGGGTGCTGTAGCCTATTTTGATGTATGCTTGTTTATTTATTAAAAAAAAAATATTTAAATCTATCACTTTTTAGACACTGCACTGTGTCAAGGTTGGTGCATTAGCCTGGCACCGCCCGCCTACATACTTCCGCTCAATTTTTTTTTTTTTTTTTTTAACCTTTATTTCTACAGGTAAATCCCATTGAGACCGAAGACTCTTTTTCAAGGGAGACCTGTTTTCCTTTCCCACGTTACCATTCTCACACACATTCATACACCGATAGCAGCAGGCTAACTATCGACATTCATTTATATTTCTCTTCAGTAGTCAGTCTATTTCCACTCTGTACTATCTAATAAAAAAAAGCTTGAAAATGCCAAAAAGAAAAAAAAGAAAATTATGAGGTTTTACAGTGAATTGTGGCAAGAATGTTAAAAAAAACTTTGACGTCCTCTTATTAACTTAATGTATTCCAGACCTTCCCTCTCCTGTCCGCCCCTCCTCCCACTAAAGACTGGAGCGGTGTGTCAGTGAACGGGGATCTGGGAACAGGAACAATCTACCGCTCGCTGGCCGCTCAGGTGGAGAAGTTCCAGGAAGAGCTGAGGAATGTTGCAGAGAGAGGTTTGTGATAGTTAGGGAGAGAATACTTTGCACATCTACAGCTCTGGAACAAAAATTAAGAGACCAGTCTGGATTTTTCTTCAATCTTCATCTCTACATAACTTAATAGAAATAGTCTTAATGACAAAACATGTATTGGAATTTGGTAGAAATGTTGTCAGTAGTTTATAGAATAAAACAAAAATTTTCATTCTACTCAAACATTATGCCTATAAATAGTAAAACAAGAGATACTGAATATTTGGAGTGGTCTCTTAATTTTTTCCGGAGCTGTTTTTTTTTTGAGAATCTATAAAAAGAAAAAGAGGATCATAAGTCAGTTTGATCTATGCAAAAAACACACACACTGCACCTTTAAGTCCTTCAGCCAGATACTAAAACAGATGTAATACTGCTCTCTGGTGGTAGAGCTTGTGTGGAATCAGTTTCCCTAAATTAAAAGGATGTGTATTTGCTTCCAAACAACTCTCTAGTGTGTGATTTAAACTTTAAAATAAACCTGTTTTCATTTCATTATGAAAATGTCCTTCTCTCTCTTCAGGCTTTCCCCCTGCCCCTGTTCCCGAGCCCAGTCCCGTCCGAACCCTTCCCAGTAAGTTCCTTCACACTCCCAAACATATTCCTACTACTTTAAAGGTGCTACGAGGAACTTTTAAATATTTCTGAAACAGTCTCATTTTTCCTCTGATGATCATAAATGACATGTAACAGCAAACGAGACCATCAGTGCAAAGAATGCTATTTTTATATAGTTTTTCTTAATGTACAGTATAGACCTTAATGATTTACTTATTTAAAGGTGCACCGAGGAACTTTCACTTTGTGTTCATCCTTGCACCCCCTTTGGAAAAAAGCGGTAGTGTTTTTACTACACCAGCTGTTGTTCCTGGGTGAGCGTATACCTATGACAAAGGCATTAAGAAAAACTATATAAAAATAACATTCTTTGCACTGATGGTCTCGTTTGATTTATGATCCTCAGAGCAAAAATTAGACTGTTTCGGAAATATTTAAAAACTCTTTAATCAATAATTCAATGTTTTCATGGTTATGGTCAAAAAATTTAACAAATTTTGGTATTTTTCTGTAGGAATAAAGCGAGTGCAGGAGTATGCAGGTATGTTACTACATCCAATAAAAACAATATGACAGACAGACGTTATGACGTTGCTAAGGACCTACGTCATAATTTTGAATTCAGCTTTTCATACACGAATATGTTGACTAATATAATATCCTTTACATTGTCCACAGTGGATGTGACTATGGACTGCAACACTGCCCATCCCCGACTGGTTATTTCAGAAGACATGAAGAGTGTGAGACGCCCGTTATGTTATTAGACTGTAGACAATTAATCCTTTAGAGTAGATTTTTGAAGCAGTGACATTGTTTTTAAAAGAAATGCTAATATTTTTGTTTGTTTATTAATCTTTTTTTAACAAGAGTGAGAGAAAAATTGCAAAACGGAAAAACAAAAAAGAAATACAAAATGTTATATATGTGTATTTACAAATTGACATAGGTTTGTGTACAGGTTCCCGCTCTCAACCCATATTTTTGCCATTTTAATCTTGTTTATCTGCACAAATAAAACTAAACTAAACTAAACTAATTTAAAGGTGGAGTCAGTGATGTTAAAATAACCTTTTGAGTGTTTCTGTGCAGGTGCGTTGTGGAGACAGACACCAGCTGCTCCCAGAGAATCCAGAGAGGTTTGACCGAGTCGTGTGTGTGCTGGGACGGGAGGCCATCTCCTCCGGACGGCACTACTGGGAGGTGAGGGGTCCTATCTGTTATGTGGATTTCTATGTGTTATTTAAATGCAGAAATTTTCCCAATCTGTGTGCATTTCTAAACACATACTTTGTCTTTCTGCGTTTTGTTTTATGTTATAGTATAGTTCTATACCGTAAAATTATAAAAAAAAGTTGGATTGGATTGTATGAATATGTTGTACTAATGTGTCTGTCTGTCTGTCTGTGTGTGTGTCTGTCTGTCTGTCTGTCTGTCTGTCTGTCTGTCTGCCTGTCTGTCTGTCTGTCTGCCTGTCTGTCTGTCTGTCTGTGTGCAGGTGGAGGTGGGGGGTAAGACAGACTGGGACCTGGGTGTGGCCAGACAGACCATCAACAGGAAGGGGAAGATAGAAGTAACCCCGAGCAACGGATACTGGTTCCTCAGCCTTAGAGACAGGTTGGTTAACTGTCAATCAATTAAACATTTGATATTGATTAACCCTGCGTTCCAAATCACATACTCTTTATTTTTACTACACTACATACTAAAGTACAGAAGAGTTTTTTTAGGCCACAGGAGAGAAAAAAAAATCAGATAAGGAAGATTTATTTTTCATTATGTCGAGAAATGTCAAGAATAAAGATGAATGCAATTGGAGTTAGTGGGGCATTTATGTATTTTCAGCATACTACAATTGACGTGCATGTATTGGGATGTTCTAACCCTGCGTTCCAAATCACATACTTTTTCTTTTTAATACACTACATACTAAAGTACAGAAGAGTTTTAGGGCCACAGGAGAGGGAAAAAAATCAGATAAGTTAGATTTATTTTTCATTATGTCGAGAAATGTCGAGAATAAAGACAAATACTCCAAAATGCTATTGGAGTTATGGGGGCATTTATGTATTTTCAGCATACTACACTTGACGTGCATGTATTGGGACATCCTAAATCTTTTTCTGGCATACTAAAGTAGTAGTAGGGAAGTATGGGGATTGGAACGCAGGGTAATTACTGTTGTCTCTGCTGCCTCCTTGTGGCCAAAATAGTTAATTAAAGCAGCATTAAACTCAGCTTCCTCAACATCCTCCATATCTCTTTCCCTCTGTTCCGAATCTCATACTCTTTTTTTTCTTCTATTCTACATACTACATCTGTCTATCCTTTCCCCAGCATATTGCCTGTTTTTATTAATGTGAATATAACTACTAGAATGTTTAATATAAAGTAAAACAATATCAAAAAATATAGTTTAAAATACTCTTTTGGTGAGAAATGTATTAAATATACTCAAATGTGTTCTTTGTTTTTAAATTTATTTTCTATGAATTTTGCCAACTCTCTCCACAGACATAAGTACGCCTTCCGCACAGAGCCTTCCACAGACGTCCATCTGAACCTCCGGCCCAGAAGATGGGCATATTCGTGGACTTTGAGAAAGGACAGGTGCAGTACAGGAGACACAGTTGATGTTAACTTTTTACTTTTTTTCTTTTTACCAAGTGAAGAAAGAATATCAGAAGAAAAGACCACGAATTGACAATTATTGTGTGTAACCAGCTCTTTACATTTTAGATAGATAGATAGATAGATAGATAGATAGATAGATAGATAGATAGATAGATAGATAGATAGATAGATAGATAGATAGATAGATAGATAGATAGATAGATAGATAGATAGATAGATAGATAGATAGATAGATAGATAGATAGATAGATAGATAGATAAATGGATGGATGGATGGATGGATGGATGGATGGACGGACGGACGGACAGACGGACGGACAGACAAACAGACAGACAGACAGACAGACAGTCAAATAGGCTACTTTATTGATTTGTTTATTCTTGTCTATTCATATAGTTATTTCCCCAAACTAACCCTTTTTCCCCGTGTGTATCTGCAGGTTTCTTTCTACAACGTCGACGCTAAAATCCACATCTACACTTTCAACGACACGTTCAGCGAATGCATCTTCCCCTTCTTCAGCCCGTGCACCAACAAGTCCGGCAAGAACGACGGCCCGCTCATAATCACCCCGGTTACCCTCAAAGAGTGACCCGATACAACACCTGAAAAAAAGCTCTGTTTCTTGTATTATACTACTCTTTTTAAAGCTATATTGCGTAACTTTTTTCATATATATATATATAACCGAATGTTGCTTTGAAAGATACAAGCCATTTGTTTTATTGTCAGTATGGCAGCGGTATCGCCCCTCAAACCCGACACTGGTGCAGGAGCTCAAGAAAAATCCCCAAGAAGAGCCCAAGAAATGTTTCAGTTGTTGATTCTACTGCTAAGAAAAAAAAAACCTGGACGTACAGCAGAAGGTATAAAATCCATGTGCCATCACTGAAGGCTTTACCTCATGTAGATGCACCCACAGTGTTGTTGTAATTACTCAGAATTCCTCATGGGGGGGCAGACAGAAGTTATGCACTATAGCTTTAATATGCCAGATATAATATATATTAACCTAATCATCCTGTAAAGAAAAAATAAATTCTTGGTCATATTTTTTTATAATGCATAGATTTATTGTTGGTTTCTTAAAACTTAACTTTAAAAGTATAGTGCGTAACTTTTTAATGTAAATTAATTTCGGTTACATTCGAGCCATTATCAATGAAGCCTCATGTAGATTGCACAGACAACAATGTTGTTGTAATTACTCAAAACTCCTCATGTGGGGCGACAGAAGTTACGCACTATAGCTTCAGGCAAGGCAAGGCAAGTTTATTTATATAGCACAATTCAAACACAAGGCCACTCAAAGTGCTTTACAGGGGCAAGATTAAAATACATAAAAACACATTAGAAGACAATTAAAAGCGAATGAAAAGAAGTAAAACATTTAAATTAAATAAAAAGTACAGGAGCTTTCTGTGAATAGTTTATCCTCCATACAGCTGCTGTGACATTGTAATGTTGTATTTTAAATGAATTGCTGAACAATCATGTATTAAAACAATCACATGTTGTGATTTGTGTGGATGTCGTTATTTTATATTATTTTCGCAATGTTTTTATTATATCCATGGAGTTAAAGTAAAAGGGGAACAGTTTGACTTTGCAGTGCGTTCACACCATAGATAGGCTAGTATATAAAATGAATGTAGCAAAAAAATATATATATACAGCTCTGGAAAGAATTAAGAGACCAGTCTGGATTTTATATCTTCATCTCTATAACTTATTGAAAATGCTCTTGATGACAAAAAATGTATTGGGAATTTGGTAGAAATGTTGTCAGTAGTTTATTATAAAACCAAAATGTTCATTCTACTCAAACATATGCCTATAAATAGTCAAACGAGAGACACTGAACATTTGGAATGGTCTCAGGGCTGTGTATTCCCATGAAAACATGTGTTTTTTAAATAATTTACAAATAAGAAAGACATTTCAACTTTTGAAAACTAACCCATGTCCGCACAAAAACAACACAACACGGCCAACAACTGTTCCACAAGACAAATAAACAGCAACTGAACGACACTAATAGCCTAGCATTAAAACAGCATTTCATATTAGATCCACGCCGCTCGGAAATTCACACAATTAATTAACAGCGAGGCAGCTACATAACAAACACATTTACACCAACAATATGTGCACAGCGGCACTAAATAAAGGCAGGTACATTCCCCTACCTGGCTGGGGCAGGGGGCCGTGGCTGGCGGAGGTAAACACCGGTGCTTCGCTGTACTTGTTGGGAAAGTCCACATTGAATTGGCCGTCAAATTTGGGTTCCTATTATCCTCCGGAGCCGCTAACAACCGGGTGAGTTTACTAATGCTAACCGGCGCTAACTTTGTGTAACCTATTTCCTGTTAAAGGCTTTTACTGTGAAGGGCAGAACGGGAAAGTGGGTGTAATGTTGCAGGTTGGATATTTTCAATGCGTTCCAAATCCCATACTTCCCTACTATTTAGTATGCCAGAAAGATTTAGGATGTCCCAATACATGGACGTCATTTGTAGTATGCTGAAAATATATAAATGCCCCACTAACTCCAATAGCATTTAGGAGTATTTGTCTTTATTCTTGACATTTCTCGACATAATGAAAATAAATCTTCCTTATCTGATTTTTTTTTCTCTCCTGTGGCCCTAAAACTCTTCTGTACTTTAAGTATGTAGTGTAGTAAAAAGAAAGTGTGTATGTGATTTGGAACGCAGGGTGTATTTTTTGTTCTATTCATATACTACATCTGATCTTAACAATAATCTAGTTAGGATGCAGTAGGCAGGCATACACTTGGGGACATGCTTTTACCTATTTATCCGAGTATCTCTAACCATCCTAAATCTGACCACAAGAATCGGGACGTCCTAAATCTTTTTTTCTACAATACTAAACAGTAGATAGTATGGGGATTTTGAAATCAACGATCTCCAGAATCACTGACTCCACCTTTAAGGGATTCAGTAGTTCAGTGTTTATGGTGTCAACCCTTCTCCATCATATTAGTAAGTAATTAAGTAAACTTTATTTGTATAGCGCCCCTCACAGACCAGGGTCACAAAGCGCTTCACAATGGGAAGCAGATTAAAAATATACATACATTTTAAAAGGCCAATTACAATACAGTGATAAAAACATAGCAGCCCCAAGAACAAATTAGGCAAAAACACACAAGACTTTAAATCATCTTAATCAACTTCATTGAAAATTATTCACTTGACAAAATCAGATTTGATACACAATAATTAAACAGAAACATTTGCAAATTATTACTCTAAAATATTCCAACAAAACAAATCAACAAGGCATTTCTGCGGAAGGAAAAAAGGAACATTGCATAATAAGTGACAGCACACATTGGGAATTAATAAATATAGCAAAGAAAACTTTACTGCCATCGGTGTGTGTGTGTGTGTGTGTGTGTGTGTGTGTGTGTGTGTGTGTGGGTGAATGTGGTAAGAAATGTAAAGCGCTTTGGGGCTGAGAAAATCGGCAAAAAAGTGCTATATAAGTCAAGTCCATTTACTAATTTATTGATGAACAATTCAAATGACAGTCCTTCCCCTTTATGAATATATGTCTTAATTAACAGTAGTCACATAGCAGTACAGATTCATTCTATAATATCAAATCACAAAGTCGACAATTTATTTTTGACGTTTGAGGTTGATCAATCAATACCAGTCTCATATCTGTCTGGGAATATAACGCTACAGTTAGCGAATAACATATTATGAATAACATAATAATAAGAGACCACTCCACATGTTCAGTGTCTCTCGTTTTTACTATTTAAAAAGGCATTATGTTTGAGTAGAATGAACATTTTGGTTTTATAATTTAAAAAAAACTACTGACAACATTTCTACCAAATTCCCCATTATATATTTTTTTGTCATTAAGAGCATTTCCATTAAGTTATGTAGAGATGAAGACTGAAGGAAAAATCCAGTCTGGACTAAAAGCTGCTGCGGTCTATGAGTAGAATGAACATTTTGGTTTTATAATTTAAAAACTACTGACAACATTTCTACCAAACAAATTCCCATTAAAAAATGTTGTCATTAAAAGCATTTTCAATAAATTATCTAGAGATGAAGATTTAAGGAAAAATCCAGTCTGGACTAGAAGCTGCTGCGGTCTATGCGATCCTTCTGTGATTTTGCCTTTTCCTTCTGCAGTAGAATGTGTTCGGCGAACTCCCGCATGGCGCCTTTTCCTCCGGTCTTGTGACACGTGTATTTGGCGGCGTTTATAGCGACAGTTGGAGCGTCTCCGGGCACCGCACTGAGACCCGCCAGGTTCAGACACTTCACGTCTGGTTTATCGTAACCTGAGACGGGGGGGAAACAATATAGAGGAAGGAAGAAAAAGTATTAGTTTAGTTTAGTTCATGTCGAAGAAAATGTGATAAAGAAATAAAAATAAAAAATAAAAAATAAATAAAAAATAAAAATAGCCTACATAATTTTTTTTTTAAATCTAATTAAAAAAATTAAGAAATTAATAATAATAATTTTATAATAAAAAATGTATGAGTATACAGTATAAATGAAAAACTAAGTAAATGAACCAACAAAATATTTAGCCAATTTATCATGTCCGAAAAAGTAAAAATGCGTCTGTCTGTCTGTCTGTCTGTCTGTCTCAAAGTTTTATTTGTCACATGATTGCAAAAATAACATTTTACATACAGTGAAATTAAAAAGGGTTATTATCACTCTGTCGTTCGTTGTGCAAATTACTGTAACCTGAATAAATAATAGGTAATAGTAATTTAAAAACATCCCTTATATGTTATGCTATAAAAACAGTCATTTAAAAAAATAATAATAATTTAAAATTTTATATAAATATAAAAGTGCCTAGAAAGTGGTGCAGAAAGTGCAAGAGTGCCAGCTAAAGTCCATCGGTCTGTCTGTGTGTGTGTGTCTGTCTGTCTGTCTGTCTGTGTCTGTGTGTTATCTTTACCCATGTACGCTACGTCCTTCCAGTCCAGGTTCCTCTGGTTGACCATGGGCAGCAGGTCGGTGTAAGGTTCCAGCCCGACCTTACACACACCGCAGCCCGTCCGCTCTGCCAGCTTGTCACTCAGAGACTTGGCAATCGGGTCAATGCTGGAGGTCAACAGTATCACCTAGAGGAGGGAGAGAGAGAGAGAGAGAGAGAGAGACAAAGACAGACAGACAGAGAGGGACACAGATACAGACAGACAGACAGACAGACAGACAGACAGACAGACAGACAGACAGACAGACAGACAGACAGACAGACAGACAGACAGACAGACAGACAGACAGACAGACAGACAGACAGACAGACAGACAGACAGACAGACAGACAGAGGGTAGTTAGTGTGGAAAACCAACACAAGGTAATTTCACCAATGCTTAACTTCTGTTGCCCCCATTAGGAGTTTGTAAACGCTGCCATACTGGGAAATACATAGAGCTCATGTCAACTCATTCTGGCGATGTCTCGATTCTAACCGACATCCATTTTCTATGATAAAGTTACGCACTATAGCTTTAAACAGTTAAACCCCCACCTCCACATCTTGCTCCTGCAGCATGCGGATGCCCGTAGTGTCTCTGGTGTTGATAGAAACCATCTCCTCCCCGGAGGCAGAGAGGAAGATCCTCCCCTCAGTCAGGCAGCCCGACACGCTACAGAACATCAGACGGATGAACTCTGGGGTGTCCCGACCAAAGTAACCGTACCTGGGGGGAATTATTTTAAAATAAGAAGGGAGTTAATTAAATCAAAATCAAATCAGTTTCATTCATATAGCCCAATATCACAAATAGACATTTGCCTCAGTGGGCTTTACATTCCATACAGTATGACACCCTCTGCCCTTACACCCTTAGCTCGGCTGGGAAAAATCTCCCAGTAACACATTTAATGCGAGATACGGCAGGTGAATAGGGTAAAAAAATTTAACTTACAGTTATGATCATGACATTTTACCAGCTGATTACTTACATTCAAACAATTCTTTGTTGTATTTAACATTTTTTTAAGAATGTTTTTGAATAAATATGCAAATGTGGCAATATCTAACTTTTGCATCTCTTAAAAAAACTAAAATCTAGATGTTGGTTAAAGCCAGAGTTAAACAATGTTATGACATATTAGTGTTAAAGTTTTTTACAGAACACATTTTGGATACAGCCTTTTTCATTTTATAAATCAAAAAATACTACGTACAGGTCCTAAAAATGCATTTTCTGCAGATAATTTGTGTGTGTGTGTGTGTGTGAGTGAGTGAGTGAGTGTGTGTGAGTGTGAGAGTGTGAGTGAGTGTGTGTGTGTCTCACCGTAGGACCCTCTGTTCCGCTACAGGCCAGTCAATGTCCACGTCTATGTCTACACTGTACTCTGGCAACATCTCATAGTAGGAAACTTTACCACCCTGGAGAGAGAGGGAGAGAGAGAGAGAGAGGGAGAGAGAGAGAGGGAGAGAGGGAGGAGAGAGAGAGGGAGAGGGAGAGAGAGGGAGAGGGAGAGGGAGAGAGAGGGAGGGAGGGAGGGAGAGAGGGAGAGAAAGGGAGGGAGAGGGAGAGGGAGAGGGAGAGGGAGAGGGAGAGGGAGAGGGAGAGGAGAGAGAGAGAGAGTCATATAACGTCATATTGGGACATTATAAAAGTGTTATAAAGTAAAAAAATACTGTAATATTAATGGTTCCTCCTTATGAGGTCTGCAGTTCTGTTTTGTTGTTATGATGTTAAACTGAATATGTTTCAATATTTAAGGCCAGACAAACTGAGGGTGAATAGAGTTACATTTCTACTAATAAATACCATCATGAAACTTTGCCAGTTCATTAATTATATTAAAAATGACATAAACAAAAAAAAATACTATGTGCAGGTCTTAAAAATGCATTTTCAGCATGTTTTAAATAACAGAATAAGTCATATTAACCTAGTACCTGTAGCAGTCCCTGGGTCTTTATCAGCTCTGCGCTGGTGAAGTAAAACGATCCGTTCTCACTCAGCTCCCCGTCCCAGTCCTGACGTCGCGGTCGGTTGTTCGGGTCCAAGTTCAGCGGCTCCGTGGAGTCAGTGGCTAAAACAAGGAGGGGTGTAGTGTTAAAATGTGTGTCCCTACAACAAACAGCTATTTTTATTAATGGGTTATTTATTTTTTTAAACCTTTATTTATACAGGTAAATCCCATTGAGACCAGAGACTCTTTTTTTAAGGGAGACCTGTTCCCATTCCAATGTTAGGAATTAATATTACCTTTCAAGCCAGAATTTAAGTTGCTCCGATATTGGACTATTTTTTCTTCTTTTTTTCCATGCACTGTGTAACAACCATTTTTAGCAGAGTGAAAATAAAAAGGTCAATTAACAGCTTCATCAGATATCGTTTCACATGCACAATTCATTCATAAATAGCATTTAATTAGGACTTACTGGCGGTGCATTTGCCTTCCGACTCACAGTCCGCTGCATGAAATGTTTTATGAAAATGTATTAAAAAGTTAACTTAATATTCTCATAAACGGACAACTCCTTTTGTGTTTAATTCAGTAGGCTGATGTTTTTTCCAGCAACCATTAAGCTGTGTTGTTATGCACGGTGGTGACACACACACACACACACACACACACACACACACACACACACACACACACACACACACACAGTCCAGTACTGTACTGTACTGCAATCTCCCCTCCTACTACATTGCACAATAATTTTATTTAGCAATGCGATATATTTTATTCATATATAGTTATATGTACAAATGCACAATTTGAGCTGATAATATATCGGTATGACTGTTGTTTGAATATTGTATGTTGATTTATTTTTTATTATTCACCTTAAGGAGAAGCTCATTTTAATCTTGTTGTACATTGTATAATATCAATACAGCTTTTTATTCTATTCTATTCAATGTAGCCTTGTGTAAATTGACTAATAAAGATAACATAACCTATTCTATACTCACAGGCTTGCTTGACTAATAAAGATAACCTAACTTATTCTATACTCACAGGCTTGCTTGACTAATAAAGATAACCTAACTTATTCTATACTCACAGGCTTGCTTGACTAATAAAGATAACCTAACTCATCCTATACTCACAGGCTTGCTTGACTTCATCTTTGACTGTTGTCTGAATATTGTATATTGATTTATTTTTTTATAATGCAACTTAAGGAGAAGCTCATTTTAATCTTGTTGTACATTGTATAATATCAATACAGCTTTTTATTCTATTCTATTCAATGTAGCCTTGTGTAAATTGACTAATAAAGATGACTACTAAAGATAACAATAATAATAAAAATAATAATTGATAGGTTTTATATAGCGCTTTTTTGTAGGTCACTCAAAGACGCTTTACATTGCATAGAATAGAACATAACCTATTCTCTACTCACAGGCTTGCTTCACCTCCCTCCAGCGGAACTGATGCCTCCTGACCACGGAGAAGACGGAGTCAAAGCCGTGCTGGGTGATGAGGTCCAGCGCCCCCTGCAGGTGGAAGGGGTGCAGGCAGGGGGACGTGGCCTGGATGTTACACACCACATCCACCTCTAAGGACACACACAGGGGGAGGGGGGGGGGGGTATTAAGGAGGATACATGAGATTCAGATTCAGAAGACTTTATTTGCCATGACATGTGAACATGTATGGAATTTGATTTGGTACAGTGGAGTTTACAATAGGACAGGTGCAAGACATGACAAGACAAACATATGTAGTGCAAAAATGAGTAAATAATAAATGATATACTCAAGAAGAAGTGCCAACGTGCCAAGAGATCAAGTATGTGTATAACAACAGACCATTAGGTTACTGAGGGGGAGGGGGCAGTGCATTTAATAGTCGGATGGCCATGGGGAAGAAGCTGTGCAAATGAGCAAATGAGAGAAATGTAAATGGTAAATGGACTCCACTTATATAGCGCTTTTCCCTGGTTTTTCACAGACTCAAAGCGCTTTACATTGTTTTGTACACATTCACCCATGCACACTCACATTCATACACCGATAGCAGCAGCAGCAGCTACCACGCAGGGTGCAAGCTTAACTATCGGGAGCAATTTGGGGTTCAATGTCTTGCCCAAGGACAATTCGACATGTGGCAGGTAGGCGGGGGCAGGGCCGCCCATAAGGGGTAGAAAGTGGGAAGGCTTTCTAGGGCCCAGCCACTTGGGGGGCCCATGGTCTTTGGAAACCAAGAACCTAGCTAAGCTAAACTTTATTTTTAGATTTTTAGATATGTATGTCCATATCTATTCAAAGTTGTGTGTTTACACAGAGCTGCGGCTCCGCTTACGGCCATTTAAAAAGCAGTAGAAAAGCAGAAATGTTCAAAATGTTTCAGATTGAGCACAGTGGAGTGTAACTGTTTCAAACATAATCCATCCTATAAACCCTTTGTGTGCCAAATGGTGACAAGATTGGGTTTTGATATTAAACAGTTTTGTCTGGATTATATTTCCTGACTCGTTCCTGCTCACGGAAAACACATGTAGGCCTACCTGCTACTTGTGTCTGGGTGTCGTTGTGAAAAGTATTTGGACCCCATGAAAAAACAGGTTGGGCACCTTTTGTAGTTCTTCTACATTAGTTACTCTGTAATTTTCCTGAGTCTACAAACAGGTTTAAATTCTCTCTCCACATAATGTAAATTTTTGTGATAAAGAATTTCCCTTTGGGGACTATAACTTCTAAAGGCTTTGACATAAGTTTTCAGGATGACACGACCAGCCAGGTCTGACCAGTTTTTCCACAAACCTGGCCAATCGACTGAGACAATGTTCTCTTAAAGGTGCACTATGTGACTTTTGGGTGTGTCAGAGAAGTGAACATTCAAATAACAACAAGACAAAACACTGGTGCACGGCATTGGGCGAAAACAAAAACACTACTTAAACAAACAGTCAGTGTAAACAGAGCTGTGTCACCTATTGCCTCCCAGTACAGTGTGCCTAGCGTCTGTCGTTGAGGCTTCATTACCTGGGTTGAGCCGGAGAAACTCTTGGATGGTTTCCAGTGAGGTGGATGAATCTCTGGAGACTTCAGGACTCCTGCGGTGAACCTTAGCGCCCCACGTCTTAGCCAGCCGCTCTATCTCATCGTGGTCTGTCGACACCCACACACTGTAGGGAATATAAAGGGGATTCATCATTATACTGTGCTTGTTGTACTGCTTTCATGTGTACCTCACCTGAGTATCTATTTTCTGTCTAACATTACAGTGTTTTTAGTTTATAATTCAGCTCAGAAAATAGTTAAAATTGGTTGCTATGGAGAATATAGAAAGGGGATTTTAACATTATATTATTTTTTTTATTTTTTTATTATTATTCTTCTGGACAATTACACACAATACACAATTTTCTCTTTGCATATTCACACATATTACTTTGTGTTATCGTCCGAAGGGTGGCAGGAGAAGCCAAAGGCTTATCAGGTCCCGCCCCCACTGCCATAAGATTCAGATACACAGCTACTGATACAGATAAAACAGTTGCAATGCACAATGCACCTGATGACATTCCAACTATGACACTTTCAAGATGGCGGCACTAGGCCTTGGTCCAAAATATGCAGAAATATGGACATATATGAGACCCTTTCTAAAGGGAAAAAAAAATAATTAAAAAAAATGTGTTCAGCTATTATGCACTAAATTAAATGTACTTATGGATATTATAATTACTTTCTACAAAATCTGCTAGGAAATAAAACCCCAAATTCTACACACTGCAGTTTTTTTTTTTAAGATATTTTTTGGGCATTTTTATGCTTTTATTGACAGTGCAGAGAGACAGAGGTGAAATGGGTCAGAGAGGGGAGTGACATGCAGAGAACAACCGCGGGTGGGAATCGAACCCGGGTCTGCTGCTGGGCCCGGCCCGGGAGGGGGACGCCCTACCAACTGAGCTAAAGGCAGGTTTAAGAAGATGCATTCCAATACACAGACAATTTTAGGTCTCCTTATTCATTGCTAGTGTACAACAGACATGCTTTCCATTTTCCTCTCTCCTGTGACAATGCAGATAGTGATGTGGCCTTGTCCATTTCTTCTCTAGTAGTCTAAACACATCTGCAAAAGTATTCAAAACAGTCCGTGTGTCTGCTGACCTCGGCTGCAGGCCCATAACATGCAGTGAATTTACAAATTATTCAGTCAGTGAATGAGTTTCTTTTTTTTTTTTTTAAGTAAATCTATGTTTGTATCCCCACAGATAAATATCTTCTTTTGATTTGCCTTTGAAAGTAATTCTCCCACGTTTTCTATAAAGTCTTCCATTTTTGAATCAGGGTGTTCTGTACACACAGCTGATAATTAACATTTATCTTTCATTTGAATTTCAATAGACACATATCCCATTAGGTTATCAATAGCAGAGCACATTGTATTTACGATTTCAAACCTTATATTTTGACACAAACCAGTTTAAATCCCTTTAGTTCAAAGTCCATGCTTTTGCCTTCTTTAATCCATGTTTCTGACACTGAAATGATGTTGAACTGTTATGCTTGTTATGTACTATTTTCTTTTCTTTTTTTTTACCTTTATTTATACAGGTAAAACCCATTGAGACCGGAGACTCTTTTGCAAGGGAGACCTGTTTTCCTTTCCCACGTTACCATTCACACACACATTCATACACCGATAGCAGGCTAACTATAGACATTCACACGAGGCAAGGTGGGTGAAGTGTCTTGCCCGATGACACAACAACCATGACACAGGTGGCAGGGCGGGAATCGAACCACCAACCCTTCGATCATTGGCCGACCCGCTCTACCACCTGAGCCACAGTCGCCCCTTTCATATCATTTCATCTTTCATCTATAATGAAGGATATACCTTAAAAAAAATTCACTTCTCTGACACACCCAAAGTTACACACGGCACCTTTAACTATTTTCATATACAGTACCTACGTCAATACTAGCCTGGTCGAACGGGTCCAACCAGACCATCGTACTTCATTTCATTTGTACAGAAGACTACTGAAGGGAAAATGAAATTTGGCCGGAAGTAGGCGTGTGGGCGGAGCCAGGCTACGTCAATACCAGGTTTTTGTCTAACATTACTCTGTTTTAATTTTATAATTCAGGTCAGAAAATAGTGAAAAATTGTTGTTTGGTCGGAAAAAAAACAGGGTCCCTAAAGCTAAAGTTACACAACAAGTTAGACTCACTTAACCGGTATTTATTGCTTCTATATCTGACCATTTCAGTGCCAATTTTGAGAAACTTCTACGATTTGCGCAATGGACCAACGTTTTCCCATAGCTTATATTTCACTATGAGACTGGGTTAATCAATAAGAACAGCGCCCTCTAGGGTCACACATTCTGACAGGTCACAGCTTTCGGTGCAACACCGGGAATCAAATGAAAGAACATTTTTACAATACAATACAAAAAGAAGGAAGACCTACTTACATTTGTAACAAACTTAGCCTACATCTTAACTTAAAACCTAAGAATGTTTACGACTGTTGAAAAGATTCATTTTAGACATATCGGCTAACAACTAAGACCTTATTTTTGGATGAATTAATGAATGAATTAAATGCCTTTTAAGCCTCTATATAGACATGCGGAAAGACTTAAAAGCGAATGGGAGGTTTGGGATTACATTTTTGGGGTTACTATTTAAAGTAGAAGTTGTTATAATACCCTATAATTATGAAAATCATTATTATAATAATTATTTTACCTGCTGAATAAGTTGGAGTCCACGGCAGCCCTGAGCACCCATCCAATGAGGGGCGTCCCGGCTAACATTTTGATGTTTTTAAGGGGAATTCCTTTACTTCCACCCCTGGCTAGAATCAGCGCGGCGACGTGCCTCTTGGTGCCCGCTTTTAGGTGCTTGTTGTCGGGCATGTCTCCCTCTGTCGCCCCGTTGTCAACCCCTGGAACGGTTCTCTTCCTTGCTGCCATGACGACTCCTCAGGGAATTACAAGCCCGTGTCGATAGTGTGTGAGCGAGCGTGTGTGTGTGTGTGTGTGTGTGTGTGCGTCTTAAAAGGCGCTGTAACAAGGAGGTGTGGTAAAGTAATCAAAAGATGTAGGTAGTTTATGGATAGATTGTATGGACTAGAACCGGATTCGTTCTTCTTCTGTTCTTGATAAAAAGGTTGATACAGTTTAGCGTTACACTCACTTCCGCCATCTGCTGCCCGGAGGAGGAAGTTGTCGAAAAAAAAATCACCGAGATTATTATAAATGTATAAATATAGCCTAATAAATACGAAATTTTAATGTATTTGTAATAAATTTCATATTTCATATTCATCTTTATAATTTGGTGTCATCAACATTTTTTATAGTAGCCTTAGTATATGTTCTTATATTGTAAAAAGGTCTTAAAAATGCTATATCTTGTAATATTATGATGTTGACATGTTACTAGCCTATATAAAAATACAGTCTACACAATATATGGATAGTTTTTTACTAAATACATTAACTCAGCGTGTCTTAAAGTGATAAACAGCGCCACCTCTTGGACATTGGTGGTGGATTGAGAAATGACTTATACTTATAATATATACTTAGGCCTATAGGCTACTTCCGCATTAAAGGCGTTGAAATGTGTTTAGCATATAGTTATTAAGTTGATTCAAATGTGTAAAGATTTCAAACCCCTCCCCTCCTTGATTGATGAATGCTATTTAATATGTCCTCTCTAGCCTATAAAATAAAACCTAGACCTATAAATTTAAAAAAAGATTAACGTTGGAGACGAAACAACTGTTGCTATACGAGTGAATCACTGCATAAACAACAAAAAACATTGGTAAAGCTAGATCCGCCATTACATTCCTTTAGCATTTCTTAAGTAGCCTAGCTTTTAAAACATCCCAATGCGTTCTGATGTGGCGTGATTCACACTGTAGAATAGCGTCAATTACAAAATTACTTTTTTACGATTTCGAAACTGTTGAAAACAAACGGTTTGTGTGTGAGTGAAACTGAGACCGTTATGTGTCCGTTACGCCCCCACGTGTCCCGGGGCAGAAGAGAGAGAGAGAGAGAGATGCAGGAATCCTCCAAACAAGACCCAACAGAGACTAAGAATCCAACCTCACCCTCCCAAACATTATATAGGCTACCTCTCTCTGTCTCTCTCTCTGTCTCTGTGTCTCTCTCTCTCTGTTTCTCCTCTCTCTCTTCTCCTCTCTCTCTGTCTCTCTCTGTCTCTTCTCTCTCTTCTCTCTCTCTCTCTCTCTCTCCTCTCTCTCTCTCTCTCTCTCTCTCTCTCTCTCTCTCTCTCTCTCTCTCTCTCTTACACACACTCAAAAGCTTAGGGGTGAAAAACCATTAAAATCAGTGTTTATCAGCCATCCCAAACATTATATAGCCTACCTCATCATCTCTCTCTCTCTCTCTCTCAGCTGTCCTGTTAATCCTAACCCTTACTCTGAAACTGTAGGGTTAGACAGTGAGACCATAAAACACTCTTTCTGCCTTTTCTCTGGCTAGTTCAATACACCTTCATATTCCAACCGGTGAAGTAGGTCTTTAAGTTTTTAGAATTTAATTTGACTAATTGTCCAGTGTAAACATATCTCCCTTTGCGACCACATAGATTTACAGGTATAAAGATGTCAACACACTCACACACTCATAGTTCCGTTAGTGTCTGTTGCAACGTTTTTCTGTCTTCACTTGGGCGTTGTGATGTAATTATTTATAAGTGATGTATTATGTATTTCCAATCCATTCACTAATTTGAGCAATGAGGATTTTTTTTTTTTTTAACCTTTATTTCTACAGGTAAATCCCATTGAGACCGAAGACTCTTTTGCAAGG
The DNA here is from genome assembly GCA_026122265.1 of Ammodytes dubius. NCBI lineage: Eukaryota > Metazoa > Chordata > Actinopteri > Uranoscopiformes > Ammodytidae > Ammodytes > Ammodytes dubius. The sequence continues at coordinate 17,108,690 of CM047527.1, forward strand.
GAGACCTGTTTTCCTTTCCCACGTTACCATTCACACACACATTCGTGCACCGATAGCAGCAGGCTAACTATCGACATTCACACGAGGCAAGGTGGGTGAAGTGTCTTGACCAAGGACACAACAACTATGACACAGGTGGCAGAGCGGGGATCGAACCGCCAACCCTTTGATCATCGGCCGACCCGCTCTACCAACTGAGCCACAGTCGCAACCATCATATAACTAAACTGTAGTTAAAAATACCTGATGGATGCATTTTAAGTTTAACTAATAAAATAAATACAATCTTGGTTATCTATGCACATTGCTGGCATAACAACGTATTTTCTGTTGAATGAACTTTTTAATTTGAGGATACATAATCTTATAGGGGGCCGGTTTGGCATTTTAAAATGACAGGAGGATCCTAAAACCTTCATAAGTGTCCATATAAATGTACTTAGGTATTATTTGGTAGCAGAAACTTGCTTAATTCAGTTTCGATCTTCCTCAACATTTGCAAATACAAGGGTCTAACCCCCAACTGACTTTAGCAACTTTAAACCCAAGCTAACGGATCACACAATTAACTACAATCAGTCAGTGCGTTTACATGCAGACTCATAATCGGATAAATAAACGAATAAGACTTCAACAGGACTTTTAAACTGCATGTAAACACCTTTATCCGATCTACTTCGGACACAAATCGGCACATTAAAGGCCTACTTCACCGGTTTGAATATGAAGGTGTATTGAATTCTGAGATCCTATGTAGTATAAATGTGTGAAAAAAATTGAAATCGGTTCATCCTAGCCTGAGAAAAGGCAGAAAGAGTGTTTTTTTTAACCCTATATTTCTCTTTCTCGTGACATCACAGAAAGAGAAATATAGGGTTAAAAAAAAACTTACTTTGTAAATATTACTGTGATGTCTTTTACTGTGACATCACAGTAATATTTACAAAGTAGTTTTTTTTTAACCCTATATTAACCCTAGTTGTGCCATGGAAACGCACTGTTGATTCAGATTATGCAATACATAATTAAAGCCCAATTTGCGACAAAAAAAATATAAAAACGAGTACATTTTTGTGTAATATATTACTCCCTTTAATGAACATAGCACTTTTTTTTTCATAGAAAAACTCGTATATTCTCGCTGTACAGAAAAAGCCCACAGGTAATATTAACATGCAATAGAAAAGAAGAAAAATATTGACATAGCTCACAATCCCATGTTAATATATATAATATAAACAGTATATATGTATCTGTTTCAAACTTGGCCTTATTTGGTGCATTATTAACATTGCAGTCTGTGGTATATAGAGAAATAACCAAATCCATACAACACACATCAACATTCACACACACACACACACACACACACACACACACACACACACACACACACACACACACACACACACACACACACACACACACACACACACACACACACACACACACACACACACACACACACACACACACACACACACACACACACACACACACACACACACACACACACAAAAAAGTAAAATTGTCTTCACTCGATTTTTGGAGTTTTGAGGCCCACTTAGACTCTTTAGTTTTAAAGGAAAACTGCCCTAGATTTTAGCCAACAAATTATCTTCTAACTTTTTCATTTTTACAATTTAATTTTTTACAGAACACATACACACATGTACCTTCCCCACTGCAATGTTTTATGACTTGTCATCTTGTATTAAAGTTATAGTGCGTAACTTCTGTCGTCCCCCATTTAGGAATTCTGAGTAATTACAACAACACTGTCGGTGCATCTACATGAGGTAAAGCCTTCAGTGATGGCACATGGATTGTATACCTTCTGCTGTACGTCCAGGTTTTTTTTTCTTCTTAGCAGTAGAATCAACAACTGAAACATTTCTTGGGCTCTTCTTGGGGATTTTTCTGAGCTCCTGCACCAGTGTCAGGGGGGAGGGAGGGGGGGACACCAGTTTGTAAACGCTGCCATACTGAGACATAGAGTTTTGTGGAGCTGATAGGATAGAGCTTAATCAACTTTGTGTCAACTAATTTATAGCAATGACTTAAATGCAACCAACCAACATTCAATTACATGAAAAAGTTCCACACTATATCTTTAAAACACACCAGTAAACACATTCATCCATCCTTCATCCATCCATCCATCCACACTCCCCTGAGATTGTCAATTCGCTTGTCTTCCTCCCTTACAATCTACTGCTCCATAGATCCAGTGGTATCGTCACTATCCAGCCCTTGTGGAGACCCAGGATTTGAGGACCCTTCCGGCGACATTTCCTCCCCGCCTACCCCTCCTCTTTTCAGGCCTTTTCCCTTGAGCAGGTGGCTGTCTGGGTGGAGTTTATGGAGGTGCATTAGCAGCTGGTCTTGGGTGTCCATGGTGTGCCCACATTCTTCGCACACGTACAGCTTGTTGCGGCGCTCCTTGTAGGCGTATTTCAACGTGACGCTGTGGATCTTTTTCATGTGCGACTCCAGAGAGCAACGCTGGGTGAAAGCCTTCTCACACAGGGTGCACTTGTAGGGACGGACTCCTGGAGGAAAAATAAATAAATGCGAAAAATTTAAAAAAATCTTTCCCCTCTCATCCCCCCCCCACTCTTATGGCCCTAATAAGCCACAGTAGTGTATATAAGTAAGTAAGTAAAATGTACATTTATATAGCGCTTTTCACAGACAGGGTCACAGACAGTGCTTTACAATGTGCATGGAAAATAAACGCATAGTAAAAAATACGTCTAAGAATAAGATGAAGTAAAAAACACAACAGATAAAATTTGCAACATGTAAAAGACAGAAGTTATCCAAATGCTATGAGTAAGTACACAAGAGACTGCTATTGTGTAAAGGTGAGCATTGATGTCTTTACCTGTGTGTGTGCGGACGTGCCTCTTGAGGTCGAAGGTGTCATTGAAGCCCTTGCCGCAGTGGGTGCAGAGGTGTCTCTTTGTGTCGTTGTGACACTTGATGTGACGGTTCAACATGCGCTGGTACTGGAACGTCTTCTGGCAAATCTATACACACCAACAAAGGAAAGGTTAGGATGTGTTTATAAGACTGTGTTTGAGAAGCCCTATTGTCCTACTATCGTCCTCCCTCCTTCATACTCAACATGTATATACTACATACTGTCTACTTAACCATAAAGCCCTACTAACGTCCTCCCTCCTACCTACTCAACATGTATATACTACATACTGTCTACTTAACCATAAAGCCCTACTAACGTCCTCCCTCCTACCTACTCAACATGTATATACTACATACTGTCTACTTAACCATAAAGCCCTACTAACGTCCTCCCTCCATACCTACTCAACATGTATATACTACATACTGTCTACTTAACCATCCATTGTGACTGGCATTTCTCACCTACACAAACTCGCATACACAACCGCTACATACTCACATACATCGACACTTAAATACGACCAATGAACATATAAATAAACTTTTTTAACAAGCAGAGAATGGAGAATGTTTCAGGTAAATGTCCAGATAGCAGTTATACAGTACATAACCTAAAATGAATGATAGCTTTCTGGTTTTCATATTTTAAAGCTTCCTGGTTTTCATACCTGGCACATGAACGGCGGTGTGGAACCGTTGGACAAAGAACCCTGACTTTGACCCGACGACCTGGTCACCATGGAGACAGCAGCTTCCTGGGAGGCGGGGCTTGTTGTCACGGGCAACACGGTGGCGGTTGGAGGTAGAGATGGAGGGATGGGGAGCGGAGGGAGAGAGAGAGGGAGAGGAGAAGGAGAAGGAGAGGGAGAGGGAGCCAACTCGCCTGTAGTCACCTGTGATAGAGAGATATGACTGTTTAGATTTTGACTTCATTTATTTGTAAATCTATTAGTTAGTTTGAATGCTTTGTTTAAACACTAAGATGCAGTACAATTATTGTTAAACAGCTGTCTGCCTGTCTGCTGTAAATCGTTAAGCTGCCGTAAAAAATTAACGGGAAATCACACCCGAATAACTATATAAAAACAGCATTCTTTTCGCTGATGGTCTCGTTTGCTGTTTACAAGTAAATTATGATCATCAGAAGAAAAATGAGACTGTTTCAGAAATATGTAAGTGTTCCTCATAGCATCTTTAATATGGCGGAAACTGCAATAAGGAATGTTGCTCAACTGACAACATACAATCTCCCTTTTCCAAAAAAAAATAAAAATACACAAAAAAACGTATAGTTAGTTCCCAATATTCTCTCCGCTTTTTTTTTTTTTTTTTTTAACCTTTATTCATACAGGTAAATTCCATTGAGACCGAAGACTCTTTTGCAAGGGAGACCTGTTTTCCTTTCC
>CM047527.1:17118026-17128026 GCA_026122265.1 Ammodytes dubius
CATTTAAATGTAAAAATCGGTCGCAAACACAAACACACACACACACACACACACACACACAAGATGTCAAGCTCAAATTTGACAGTATAGGCCTATGGCCTAAACACATGTCAAGATCAGTTAGCCTATATCCTAAACAACATCAATAAAGTCATCATCATATGAGTGGGAGACTGATCCATTTATACATCGAGTCACTGCCATTATGTGTTAACCATAATTTAATTTAGACAGCTAAAGAGTGTAAACACACACAAACACAAAAAAAACTCTTTATCGAGGTTCCACAAAATCACAACCCTGTCCCGAGATTTAAGCTCAAATAGGCTATTCACTAATAGCCAGAAGCGATTGACTATAAAACAATATAAAAGGCCTATATACAAGCTGTAAGCTTAGTACGTCAACACACACAGTCTTAAACTGTACAAGGAAGAAGAAGTAACTGCAATCTGGGGTTGAAGGTCGATATGTGAAAAGCAACGGGCCCTTCGCCTGCTAGGCCTGAGCACACACGAGACGGAAAATAACAGATAAGAAGACGTTATATTGGGTTTATGTAAGATTTAAAATGGACATTAATTAGCCTATTATACTTTAAAAAAAATGTTTTACAAGTAAATGTGGATGCAGTCAGGCAAGTTTAGTTTATGTTTTACGCAAATAAAAACATTAAAAGTAGGATTTTTAAAAAGTGGTAAAATACGGAAATACGTGACTGACTCCACACTCTCTGTCTGTCTCTCTCGCTCACACACACACACACACACACACACACACACACACACACACACACACACACACACACACACACACACACACACACACACACACTCTCTCTCTCGCTCTCTTCACGGCCCGCTGTGTTCACCGTTATACTGTGGGCCCGGACTAGGAAGCAGCCAGCCGCCCCGTTACAATCACAACCCCCTTCCCCACACCATGCCACACACACACACACACACACACACACACACACACACACACACACACACACACACACACACACACACACACACACACACACACACACACACACACACACACACACACACACACACACACACACACCACACACACACACACACACACACACACACACACACACACACACACACACACACACACACACACACACACACACACACACACACACACACACACACACACACACACACACAACACACACCATTCAAATCCAACCATCACTGCATAAAACGTAGCCAAAGAAACACCAAAACCACTTACGATTTTGGTCACTTTTTTAAATAAACAAACAAACAAAAAACAGCAAAGCGTGTGTGTGTGTGTGTGTGTGTGTGTGTGTGTGTGTGTGTGTGTGTGTGTGTGTGTGTGTGTGTGTGTGTGTGTGTGTGTGTGTGTGTGTGTGTGTGTGTGTGTGTGTGTGTGTGTGCGCGTGTGCGCGAGCCTCACCTGGGATGTAGACGTCCCCTCGTTCATGATCTGGCAGCTCGCTCCAGTTCCGCTTTCCCGGCGAAATGTTCGACTTTTTCACCAGAAAGGCTCTCGGCATGATGGCTCGAAATCAATTATCTAATCTAATCTAACCGGGAGGGCCTAATATCATAGAATGCTTTCACAGATTCGAGTTCTAGAATGTGTGCGCACCTCCTTTAGTTAGTTAGTTAGTAGGCCTGCGTGTGTTCTAGAATCTAGCCTTTAGAATCCTTTAGAAAGAGTTATTTTTTTTGGTTTTCTGTGGAGAAGCCGCAAATTTTTTTCTTTCTTTGACGTGAAGAAAGTCCGAAAAAGAAAAAAAAATTACAAAAGCAGGAAACTCCAAAAAAAAGGGGGAAGAGAGAGAAAAAAAATGGAAGGTGTAAGTCCCCTCTTGTCCCTCCTTCCTGGCACTTTTCTTTTCTTCTCGGTCGGAAAGTATGCTACCGCTTTTTATCTCCTATTTCCCCCGTTACCTTCTGCCGTAAATATATCGCCCGTTGTGTGGATCAGAATCGGTAGAAAAAAGTCTTCGGTCGGAAAACAACAGGTGAGTGAGTCCGGTTCAGGTGTGTCGCGCGGCCAGGTAAAGGCGAAATAATCAGCTACATACAGCGGCGCTCTGAAATATAACGGGAGTGTGAATGTGTGTGTGAGTGGGTGGGATAAAAAAAAAACCCTGTATCCTGATGCACACACACACGCGCACACACACACAGACGGTGAGACGGCGGTGTAGAGGTGGGTCAAAGAAAACTAGCAGCACAGGTACTCATTTGAAAAAGCAGGAAACAGACCCCATGGCGCATGCGCGGGAGAAATAACGGTGACAACAAGCCACTGGGTTAGGCCTTCGGAGTCAGTATACCTGCTGAACCGGTTTACCCCTCCTTTCTCTCTCTCTCTCTCTCTCTCTCTCTCTCTCTCTCTCTCTCTCTCTCTCTCCTCTCTCTCTCTCTCTCTCTCTCTCTCTCTCTCTCTCTCTCTCTCTTTCTCTCTCTTTCTCTCTCCATTCCGCTTTAAGGTGTGGGGAGCGGTGCAAAAGGCAAGAAAGAAGAAAATGCATTTTGGGAACGTGTAGGCTAGAGAGTGTGTGTTGTTAGGTCACTTATGTAACACACACACACACACACACACACACACACACACACACACACACACACACACACACACACACACACACACACACACACACACACACACACACACACACACACACACACGCACAGAGCGCATGGACACAACAGTTAAAAGGCAAATAAGGTAGGCTATATTGTTCAACTCCACCCAGTGAATACAAAACTCCACATGATTAGACTTATCGGAGTGTTTGACAGCTGACACTAACAGCTGGTAAATATTGTATTTATTTTGACCGGTTTTAAATGCAAAATGTGATTAATAATTTGAGGTTTTTTGTCAGGTTCGGAAAAAGGCCCAAAACAGCCTTGCAGCAAGTCCAGACAAAATGTAAAATTAGTAATTTTTCATGCAAAAAAATAAATAAAAATAAAAATAAATATATATATATATATATATATATATATATACATATATATATATATATATATATATATATATATATATATATATATATATTATATATATATATATATATATATATATATATTTCCAATCACGAGGTTGTTGCACTTTGTGCGATGACAATAAATAGATTATTTTATGAGTTTCTGATTCTGATATGAAAAAATCCTTGATCAGAGTTTTGAAGAAAAAAATGATGTTGAGATAAAAAAAAAGAAAGACATTTGATATTTTATAGATTTTTTTTATTTTTTTTATTTAACCTTTATTTAACCAGGAAAAAAAATCTTGGGATTAAAAATCTCTTTTTCAAAGGTGACCTGACCAAGACAGGCCGCAGCACAATGGACCACAGTTACAGACAAACAGTTACAGACAAACAGTTACAGACAAGCACACAGGGACCAAATTAAAATAGCACTAAAAAGATTCATTTATTAAACTGTAAAATAAACAACACATTAATCGATAATGAAATATTTGTTATATTATCTGTACCCTTCTTTATGCACAGTTTCTTGCTAATTCTATGGGTTTATATTGGATATCAGTATCACAGTAGATAGATAGATAGATAGATAGATAGATAGATAGATAGATAGATAGATAGATAGATAGATAGATAGATAGATAGATAGATAGATAGATAGATAGACACTTTATTGATCCCTTGGGAGTGTTTCTTCAGGGAAATTCAAAGTGTATGTGGCTGTTGAACAACCGTATCGTGGTAATTCATTCAATATAATATCACCTTCAGAAAGACAAATAAAAGCTTGTGTGTGTAAATGATTCTGAGATCATCGTTAGTTCCTCCACCTCTCACCCCCCCCCCCCCCCCCCCCGCTGTGTGTGTTTACAACCCCCTCCTGCTCCCCTGTCCTCTTTGTCATTAACACACACACACCACGTACACACACACACACACAGGCAAGCACGCACACACACACACACACACACACACGCACACACGCACACACACGCACACACGCACACACATGCACGGACGCAAGCAGGCACACAGTGTTAACCCTCAAACAGCTCCTTTAAAGGCCTGTCCAAAAGTGAGAACCAGACTAAATGTCCTCACTTTCCAAAAAATGTATTCACTTCTAAGGTCTAAAACTCAAATTGGTATACACACACACACACACACACACACACACACACACACACACACACACACACACACACACACACACACACAACACACACACACACACACACCTTTAACGGCCTCCCAAAATACCTGAAACCTAAACGTAATAACACACTCTCTCATGAACGCATACTAAAAAAAAATTTACGACAATCTTTTCTCTTTCAAGAAAGAGCTTTAACTCAGTAAAATATGATCTCTGGAACACTGTTTGAAGTTAGAAAAGCTTCCTGAAAAGTTACTGTTTCTCTGTTGTTGTTGTTTACAGCAGAAGGGCCCACAGTTTGGTTAACAAACATATTCTAGTCTTTTTCGTTTGGTTCCTCAAAATAGTTTAATTTTGATTTATGATGATAGAATTATTCAATATTAAGAAATACATGCAGAGAAAATCTGTTTTGTAAACTAACTGCAGGCTCTGTGAATGTAAACAAATCCCCCTCCTCTGAAACTACACAGTGCACCTTTAATGTTGGTCTATTATGTTTTCTGTCATCAACTTATTGTTTCTGCGATGGTAGTTAAATTCCTCTCTTTGTTAAGTTATCAGCACCATTCAGTTTCTGTTTACTTGATTCTTTAGATTCTTTGGCTTTCTCTCCGCTTGCGAGTCAAGTCAATTCAAGTTGAACTTTATTGATATAGCACATTAAAAACAACTTCAGTTGACCAAAGTGCCTGTACAGGCTCAAAACGCAACATACAGCTTTGGAAAAAATGAAGAGACCGCTCCAAATATTCAGTGTCTCTCGTTTGACTATTTATAGGCATATTGTTTGAGTAGAATGAACATTTTGGTTTTATTCTATAAACTACTGACAACATTTCTGCCAAATTCCAATAATTTTTTTTTGACATAAGGAGTATTTTCAATAAGTAATGTAGAGATGAAGATTTAAGAAAAATCCAGACTGGTCTCTTCATTTTTCCCGGAGCTGCGTATGAAAAATTGAAACAGGACAATACATAGGAGCATAATAAATTGTCAAAATCGGGGCGCTCCGGTGGCGTAGTGGATAGAGCGTGTATCATATTGGCTCTGGCCTTCGTTGCAGTGGTCGCGGGTTCGAATCCGACCCGTGGACCTTTACTGCAGGTCATCCCCCCCCCTCTCTCTCTCTGTCTCCCCATTTCAACTCTGTACTGTCTAATAAAGCTTGAGAATGATAAATTTGTCAAAATGTCAAGCTCGACTCGTATTGAGTTGCTACTGTGCGTCCTCACTTGCAAAGTTTGTCATTCGCATGTGGAGACGCACACACTCACACTTGGATTTTAAATAACAATAACAAAACCATTTCCCATGCTGCATTGTGTCAGCTGTGAGCACTCAAAGCGTTTTAAAGAAAAGTGTGTGTTAAGAGAGAGAGAGGAGTGGTGCAGGAGGATCATAACACACACACACACACACACACACACAGAAAAACATACAGACACACACACACACACACACACACGCACACACACACACACACACACACACACACATACACAGAAACACGCGTGTGCACACACACACACACACACACACAAACAGAAACATACAGAAAAACATACACACAGAAACACACACACACACAGAAACACTTACACACACAGACACACACACACACACACACACACACACACACACACACACACACACACACACACACACACACACACACAGAGTAAAGTGTGTGTGAAGAGAGAGGAGTGGTGCAGGATGTGTGAGGGAACGGTATGCGGCCCGGGCGGTCCGAGGAGTTTGGGCAGATGAGTTGTTAAACTTTCTGTCACCGCCCCATTCCTAACTGTCTCACTCAACACCACACACACACACACACACACACACACACACACACACACACACACACACACACACACACACACACACACACACACACACACACACACACACACACACACACACACACACAACACACACACACACACACACACACACACACACACACACACACACACACACACACACACACACACACAATTATAACTTTTATCACCTTTAACATTTCTTTATCGTAATAATTTAAATGTGTTTTTTGCTAAAAGACCCTGCGTTCCAAATCTCATACTCCTTCTTTTTTCTATTCTACATACTACATCTGACCATAAAAGCAGTAGGCATAATATTTGGACATACTTTTACTCTCTTATTTCATCATAACATTGCGCCTTGATCCTGCCTCTTGCTTTTATATCCGTCGCATCCCCGTTTGTTTTCATATGGAGGCTTTGTCGATGTGACGTCACTTCAGGTACGCACTGGATTGTGGGTCAGAATCGCCACGAATACGATGCTGATTTCAATTCTTCCGGATATTTTTAAGCATACTAAATCGACCACAAGAATTGGGACATCCTAAATCTCTTTTCTACCATACTAAATTGCAGAAAGTATGTTGATTGGAAAGCAGCCATATAGATTTATAAGGCCTCAAACATCAGTGTGTTATTGTTGCTAAGTATCTCCTAACCATCCCAAAATGGAGACAGAAATAACAGTAACGTGGGAGAGACACTAGCAGGTTGTCAATCAGGTTGAACTGGTGTCAAGTACACTCCTCCGCTCCTGTTGTCTTTCATCTCTCTCTCATCCCTCTCTACGCTGAGTTAAAGCTACAGTGCGTAACTTTGTTGCAACCTTTATGAATGTATGTTGATATTAAAGAACATTTTAAAAAAAATTAATTCTAAAAAAAATAATTACATTTTTATTTTATTTTTTTAATGTATCTTTCCTGGGATATTAATGCACACAATCCATGTTTTTAAAAATCCATTTCACACAGTTTTACATAGTTATTAAAGCGATAGTGCGTAACTTTTTCTTATGACTGAATGTCAGGTTACATTCAAGCCATTTGCCCATACGAGTTGACACAAAGTTGATTAAGCCTATTATCAGCTCCACAAAACTCTCTCTGTATTTCTCAGTATGGCAGCGTTTACAAACTGGTGTCGCCCCCCTGACACTGGTGCAGGAGCTCAAGAAGCGTTTCACATAGTAAGTAAAGCTACAGTGCGTAAGATAAACAGGACAGTGGGGCCAAGGAAGGACTGAGGAAAGACTGAGGGACGAAAAACCTCATTCATTATATTATAATATTGATTTTATAATGATAGAACGCCGGTTCCATATGGGTGAAGTATTCCTTTTAACAGGTTTTGGTTGGGATGTGGGAGTCAGTTTTAACCCCTAACTCTAACTAGCTCAGTGTCAGTAGAGAGTTAGCTGCTCTGTCCCAACCTGCAGTGATTTAAACACAGCTGACCTGAACTTTGGTTGGGGTCAAATCCCCCCTGTGTAAATGTGTGACTGGCGGCCCCTGGTGGTTATACACAGTCACACAGGTAAGGTAAAATATAAAAAATGACAGAGGTAAGGTAAGGTACACAGCAATGCACACATAGGCTCTGTTTGAACGGCCTACTAACGTCCTCCCTTCTACATACTCAACATCTATATATTACACACTGTCTACTTAAAGGCCTACTTCACCGGTTTGAATATGAAGGTGTATTGAATTCTGAGATCCTATGTAGTATAAATGTGCAAAGAAAATTAAAATCGGTTCATCCTAGCTTGAGAAAAAGCAGAAAGAGTGTTTTTTTAACCCTATATTTCTCTTTCTCGTGACATCACAGAAAGAGAAATATAGGGTTAAAAAAAACGTACTTTGTAAATATTACTGTGATGTCTTTTACTGTGACATCACAGTAATATTTACAAAGTAAGTTTTGTATATACTACATACTGTCTACTTAACCATCGATTGAGTATGCGAGGTTGGTCGGAAAAAACTTCCATGACGTTTGAAAAGACGCAATGCATTTGTATTGAAGTAGATTTCAATATCTATTTTTTTTTATCAAAAATGTAAATGGGGCCAGCTAAGTGCTACTTGGCCCAGAAAATATTTAGAAAGGGGTCCGTACATAATTGATTTTTTTTTTGCCAAGCACTTCCTTACGTTACACTGGCAACAATTTAAAGTTAATTATCTATGTATATTTTTTATGAAAATTTAGTTTGGAAATGGGAAGATTTGAGCTGTTTTAATGTAGTGACAAAGGAATGTCTGATATGTGATAGGTGTGTGATTTTAGACTGTGTGGCTGTCTACCGACCGGTTTAATTCTGGTTTTGAACTTTCGATTATATTTAATTGCCTCTGTGTCTCTCTCCCTCCCTCTGCCCACGTCACTGCACCAGGTCTGTCTGCATACTTTATATTTATAGAATCTGTTTTTCTCATCAATGGGTGAGGGCACCGGACAGGTAACATTCCCTACGTGTGTGTGGGCGTGTGTTTGTGTTTTTCTGTGTGTGTGTGTGTGTGTGTGTGTGTGTGTGTGTGTGTGTGTGTGTGTGTGTGTGTGTGTGTGTGTGTGTGTGTGTGTGTGTGTGTGTGTGTGCGCGCGAGTGTGTGTGTCTACATGAAGAAAAGAAAATACTACAGTATGTGTCCATATGAGCTTCTTCAGTACATTGCCTGGTGCACAATAGCAAACTGTGAGTGTGTGTGTGTGTGTGTGTGTGTGTGTGTGTGTGTGTGTGTGTGTGTGTGTTGTGTGTTGTGTGTGTGTGTGTGTTGTGTGTGTGTGTGTGTGTGTGTGTGTGTGTGTGTGTGTGTGTGTGTGTGTGTGTGTGTGTGGTGTGTGTGTGTGTGTGTGTGTGTGTGTGTGTGTGTGTGTGTGTGTGTGTGTGTGTGTGTTGTGTGTGTGTGTGTGTGTGTGTGTGTGGTGTGTGTGTTGTGTGTGTGTGGTGTGTGTGTGTGTGTTGTGTGTGTGGTTTGTCTGTGTGTGGTGTGTGTGTGGATTTTTTTCTCCGTAGCCTATATATATATATACAGTTTATAATATATATTCATAAAGTTTGCTTGAAGTTAATTAATGAAAATGAAAAACATTGGTTTCGGACCAGTAGATCTGCATGTGTGGATACATTATAGCCATTAGAATCAGACTAGTATAGACAACCTTTTTTTTTTTTATGTCCTACATAATACTTCCATATTTAAAATCATTATATTATCACTTGAGTAGTTTTTCTCAGTTATCCAGTGTGGACATACAGCTCCGTAAAAAATTAAGAGACCAGTCTGGATTTTTCTTCAATCTTCACCCTACATAACTTATTGAAAATGCTCTTTAATGACAAAAAATGTATTGGAATTTGGTAGAAAAGTTGTCAGTAGTTTATATTATAAAACCAAAATGTTCATTCTACTCAAACATATGCCTATAAACAGTAAAAACGAGAGACACTGAACATTTGAAGTGGTCTCTTCATTTTTTACAGAGCTGTACCTGGCAATAAACCTTTTTCTGAACCTAATAAAGAACCAATCACAATGTATCGCCAATTGTATAGATTGATTGTATAGAGATTATATGGAATACAAGAAGCGAATATAATAAATATATATATATATATTTTTTTTACTATGGAAAAGGAGTAGGATTAAATAAGTGTATACTTCTTCCTGCTCCTTTTCAGGCATATCACATCAATACAGATATTTATTTTTATTTTTTTGAAGTCATTTAAACATACATTTTGTTTATTGTATTTTTATGCTTTTCATTTTGTTTTGTATTGTTTTTGATATGTCTGAAATAAAATAAAAAATTCAAAATATATAGTTGGCCGCTAGGTGTCACTGTCTGAATTATCGCCCCTTCTGTTGTGTGGCGCCTCCTTCTACTTTTCCGGTCTCTGATATCAACAAGGAAAAGTTGCCGTTTGAAAACAAGGCGCTGAGAGGCTGTAGGAGTAAAAAGGTGAGGATTTGTACCTTTAATGTGACGGTAATTAATGTTATTGCGTGTTTT
>CM047527.1:17135526-17143026 GCA_026122265.1 Ammodytes dubius
GGAAACCGGCCTGTTCTCTCATTTCATTCGCAGAATTCAACCACGGAGCGGTGAAGAATAAGGTTGGTGTTCAGACTAATAATTTGAGCCTTAATGTCTGTCTACTACTGCTGTCGCTATATTGTCCTCTGGAAAATTTGATGAACAAAGTGTTTTAAAAAATAGAGTGTATGTGGCTGTGTTGTAAAAGCCCTACTAACGTCCTCCCTCCTAAATACTCAACATGTATTATCCTATTGATCCATACACAAAATCTACCTGGAAGTAAGTACTCATCTGGGCATTTCTCGACTACACAAACTCGCATACACAACCACAACATACTCAAAAGTAGGACGTTAGTAGGGCTTTTTGAAACAGCCTGTGTGTCTTAAAATCCAGTGTTTCAGGTGAAGTGTGTTAGTGAATATTACCCCTGTCATTCATAATGATAGAACGCCGGTTCCATATGGGTGAAGTATTCCTTTAACCCCTCTCTCTCTGTATTAATCCCTCTCCCCCTCTCTCTCCCTCTCTATATTAACCCCTCTCTCTCTCTCTGTATTTCTCTCTCTCTCCCCCTCCCTCTCTCTCTCTGTGTCTCAGTGTCAGACGGTGAGAGAAGTCTTTGCCCGTCAGTTGATGCAGATCAGCGGTTTGTCTGGTGACAAAGCTGCTGCTATACTAGAGAACTACAGCACTCCACACAGGTAACTGACATCTTACTGTATATGGACCCATGTTTCACTCACTCACTTTACATTTGCTCATACCAATTTTCACGCTTATATCACAAATTAAAAGATTGTAGCACTTATTTGCTCCACTATTAGATTATAAATTGTGTTTGGCAGAAAATACAAAATACAGCAAGTTTTTCCTTCAATGAAAAATACATATTAACACTTACTACGGCCCCTAGATACTGTAGAAAAAAATCGAACATTTTAAAATTTCGAGGATTATAATTTTCTGCCTCTCTCTCTTCTCAGTCTGTTGGCGGCCTACCAACGGTGTGTGAGTGAAGCAGAGAAGGAGAAACTACTGTCTGCCATCCGCTACGGGAAACTCAAAAGGTTTGTGGAGTAGAGTTTAGTTTGATTAAAACATTTCCCGGCATGTTCCAATGATTTATGTAATATTAGTTGTTAAGTTAAAAAAAATGGGGCGCTCCGGTGACATAGTGGATAGAGCGCGCATCATATTGGCTCTGGCCTTCGTTGCAGTGGTCGCGGGTTCAAATCCGACCCGTGGACCTTTACTGCAGGTCATCCCCCCCCTCTCTCTCTCTCTCTCTCTCTCTCTCTCTGTCTCCCCATTTCAACTCTGTACTATCTAATAAAGCTTGAAAATGCCAAAAAATAATCTTAAAAAGAAAAAATGAACTATCACACTTGAGTTGAAGTAAGATGTGAATGTCATAACAAAAAAAACGTGTTGTCACCGATGCAAATCAAATTTTTCTTAATCCTTTTCATGTTAACTTGAGTTAAAATATTGTGTGATCCTTCGAACTGTAAACGTTTTGAGTCTATGAAATCCCATCTGAATCCACATTTCTGTCTTTGTTTACAGAAACCTGGGTCCCGCTTTGAGCCGAACTGTTTACCAGCTGTACTGTACACAAGGAGCGCTGTCGTAAACACACACACTCTCACACACACTCTCTCTCAGACACACTCTCTCTCTCACACACACACACACTCTCTCTCTCAGACACACACACACACACTCTCTTTCGTTCACATATTCTCTGTCTCATAGACGGATGTGATTACATGTAGTTATCGCCTTAACGTTCCTACTTTACTTGAATGTAATTAATTAATTTCTATAAAATACTTGTTTGAAGAATTCCACATGTTTCCTGGTTAATAAAGTTTATTGTTTTGTAAAGCATTCTGTTGTCTAAATTAACTTAAGCTAACCAAAATAGGCTTGGCTAAAGTGGTGCCGGCCTAGTGCTATGCAGAAAGAACTACCTACAAATTAAAGGTGCAGTCAGTGATTCTGGAGAACGCTTGTTGTCAAAATCAGTGAATATCTCCTTGCGATCCTCTACCTGTGTGCGCTGAAAAAAAATCTGCTTTTTATTACAGCCTAGGCTCTGTAAACTGGTATGTAAACAAAAGGGGGCCCACTGTAGTTAAAAATATACCAGTTCACAGAGCCTAGGCTGTGTATTAACACTAGATTTTTTTTCAGCGCACACACAGTACAGACAGGTAGCAAATCCTGAGATATTCACTGATTTTAGACAACAAGCGTTCTCCAGAATCACTGACTCCACCTTTAAAAATTGCACATGAAACTGGGAAATGAAGTAAAAAAAGTAACATGACAACAGGCAGTGTGCGGGTGGGATTTTTTTGTCTTTTTAGTTTAATTCTAAAATAAATATATATGGACATAATAACAGGCAGTACAGATACAAACTAGGCATCCATACAGTATCACCATAAGAATGTCATCTGATCTCGCTCCGATTTCAGCATTGAGTAAAAATCAGACCAAATTTAATTGAAGGAAAAGAAAGACAAAAATGTAGAAAAAGTTGATTATGTACACACAGCATGCCGGACACTCTCCAGCAATCAGGATGAAATATAAGATCTATATCTATAAGAGATTGTGCGATTGTTTTTTTTTTTTGTTTTTTTGCTTTTCTGATTTACTTGATAATTTGAGGGGATCTGGCAACGTGCACATACACAGGGAATATCAGGAAATAAGGCTCAATCCTAATTCACCCCTTCCCCTTAGCTGTACCCCTCCGAATTGTGCGTTCACGTGAAGGTGTAGGGGTGAAAATTAGAAATGGGATTGGCCCTTAATCTCTACACTCAAATCAGATGTGACTTCAAAATTAAACTATTTAGAATGTTGTGGTATTGTCGACTAGCTAAAGATAACTTGTGTAGGGGTTTTTGAACACATTAATAGCTGATTGTTAAGCACGGACCTAAATATAATTTGTTTTCACTGTAAAACCAAATATAAGTATTTAGGTTATTTAAGTCTTAGCGATTCGGTATTTGCTATAGACTAAGATTATGAATTGTATGAAGCAAAAGGTAAATTTAAAAAGGTGCTCCGAGGAACTTTCAGTTTGTGTTCATTCTTGCACCCCCCTTTGGACAAAAGCGGTAGTGTTTTTTACTAAGCCAGCTGTTACATGTAGTTTATGATCACCAGAGGGAAAATGAGACCCTTTCAGAAATATTCAAAAAGTTCCTCGTAGCACCTTTAAACTTAATGGCGGCACACATTATACTCAAAGGAAAATTATAATAGAAGTAGTGGATTGTTTGCAATATTTTTTTTCACATGTCGTTAGCCTAATAGCCTAATTGCCTTAATCATATTTACTCTACATCTACTTTTCGTTAAAGCCTAATTGCCTAAATCATATTTTAAGGGTTATGGAGTAGGGTAAAGTAGAAGTACAGTAGATGTAGAGTAAAAGTAGAGTAGAGTAAATATGATGTAGGCAATTATGCTTTGAGGCTAACGATTTAAAAGGTCTGCCTGTAACATTCTACCCCCCCGTCCCATCACTCTGGTCCCTAACTTGAAAACTATATTTACAACAAAAATAAAATAAAATAAAAACTAACACAAATAACCGTCTGACATGACTCATTGGATCAGGTTAACAAAGTGCCATTTCCATTTTTTTCAAAAGGAGAAGTCAGAATTTTTTCAGGTCTGTCTTAAAACGATACTCACAGCAGGTGCATCTTTGAATCTTTGAACATTTTAATATATTATGGATTATGTTTTTTTTTTTTTTTTCATAATTTGATTCAAAAACTTAAACTTTCATATTTTAGTTTCGTTACAGATTAAATATAATGAATCTAAATAAAACATTTTAATTTGTGTACATTCACTTTTCGTGAGGTTGACATTTCAGATTTATAAATACTTTTGTTGACCGTTATTTTGTTATAATTCTACTATTTTGAGATGCATCTCAAAATAGTAGAATTATAACAAAATGTATACTAAATAGGATCTCAGAATTCAATACACCTTCATATTCCCACCGGTGAAGTAGGCCTTTAACATGTATACAGTTAGCAATATCTCTTTTAATGTCCTTGTATTTCATTGGGCGAGTGAATATTTTTACCAAAACAGACCTGAAAAAAATATCTGAACTCTTCCTTTAACTCTAAACTCCTCATTTTCTCCACTTACAGGTGAAACTCATATTATTAGAATATCATGGAAAATGAATTAGAATTGAGGCAAGAATTCAAGCAAAAAAAGGAGCCCAAACCAAGTACTGAGTACATATGGATGATTATACTTTATAGAGGGCCGACATTTCTGCATTTAAAATCCCTTTTTTATTGATTTCATGTAATATTCAAATTTTTTGAGATTTTGAATTTGGGTTTTTTTCATAAGCTGTAAGCCATAATAATCAAAATTATAACAAATAAAGGCTTGAAATATGTCACTTTGCATGTGATCAGTCTCTAAAATATATTAGTTTCCCCTTTTTACTGATATAAATTAAATTAACTTTTGCACGATATTCAAATTTTTCGAGTTTCACCTGTACATGGTCAGAAAGTGAGCAAAACAGGTTCAATAGAGCTCCGGAAAAAATTAAGAGACCAGTCTGGATTTTTCTCAAATCTTCCTCTCTACATAACTTATTGAAAATGCTCTTAAATGACAAAAAATGTATTGGGAATTTGGTAGAAATGTTGTCAGTGGTTTATATTATAAAACCAAAATGTTCATTCTACTCAAACATATGCCTATAAATAGTAAAAAACGAGAGACACTGAACATTTGGAGTGGTCTCTTCATTTTTTCCAGAGCTGTATTTGGTAACACTTTACAATAAGGTACACAAAATTGTAGTACCTACTACATAGATATGTGTTACCTACTACATAAGTTTTTTTTTCTGTGCTACCTAACACATAGGTTTTAGGTAGCACAAAAAAAAACTTATGTAGTAGGTAACACACCAAAAAAAACCTATGTAGTAGGTAACACATATCTATATAGTAGGTACTACAATTTTGTGTACCTTATTGTAAAGTGTCACCCTGTATTCATACACTGATCCCAGATTTCAATACAGCATCACTCCAGTGGTCCCCATCGCGAAAGCAAAGCAATGCAAGCGCCATCTTTGTTTTAGACTCGCTTCAAAAACCTAAAGCAAAGATACAAACTGATGCTGATACAAAGTCCAAGTAAATCCAGCTCGTCTGTTATTTCCACATCTGCGTTTTTTCTTCGATCTTAATATTTTTTTAATATCCAATCCAAGTGATTTTTAGACACTTTTGTGGCCAGTTTTTCCCCGATAATGGTCCGTATATTTAGGCCAGGATGGATGGATGGATGGATGGATGGAAAAATTGGAAAACAGTCCTTTGTTTCTGGTTCCATAATTCAATCTGTTCGGCCAAGAAAAAAATACACTTCTTCGAGTATATCTCAACTTCCGAAAACGACCATCGCAACCAAAGTAAGGATCCTGCATTCACGAATTATCCATCCCCAATATAAGCGCTTATGTATCACCTTTTTCAAATGAGTTTCTAAAGGTGAATTAGACAGCCGAAAACCCCTCAAATGTTGGCTTTTTTTGGACTTGAACTCCATAGTACAACGGTAGGCAAGCAAGCTAGCAGCAAGCTAACAGTCCCCCATCCACTTCCATTGAAAAAAGGCTAATCGGGCATGTCTATGCACAGTTTAGGCGGCGGGACGAAATATTTCCCGGGACTTTGCGTGATGACCACTCCGGTTTTCTTGTGGAACATCGGGGCGATTTTGGGCGGGGGTTCCGGAATGGGCAGTTGGTCCTGGTCGTCGGGGGCCTCGGGGTCGTCGTCGTGGCGATGCAGGTCGTAGGAGACGTTGCCGTATTCGCGCAGGAAGGGGAGGAGCTCCAGCAGGAAGTGACAGAAGTCTTTACGGATTCCAAACCACCCTGATGGAGAAGAGAGAGAGAGGGATAGAGGGGTGAGTGTGTGTGTGTTTGTGAGTGTGGGGGGGTCTGTGGCTGTGTGTGTACGTCTGTCTGTCTGTATGTGTGTGTGTGTGTGTGTGTGAGTGTGTGGTTGTGTGTGTTTGTGAGTGTGGGGGGGTCTGTGTGTCTGAGTGTGTGTGTGTGTGTGTGTGTGTGTGTGTCGGATGGGGAATAGTCTGTCTGTGTCTGCCTGTGTACAGATTCCAAAAACTACCCTGTTAGAAAAGAGATTACACAGACAGGTGAGTGAGTGTGTGTGTGTGTGTGTGCGTCTGTCTGTGTATGTGTGTGTGTGAGTGAGTCTGTCTGTCTGTCAGATGGGGGACTTTATTATTAGGTAGTTTGAGTGTGTAATATAGGAGTATTTTGGTGTTATCTAGTGGTGAGATTGTAGATTGTAACGCTCCCTTGCTAACCCCTTCCCTTTCGTAAAATGTACAGAAGCTACGGTGGCCTTCAAGGACAAGAAGCTATAGTTACTAAAGATGGCTTCATCCACCACTGCCTCAAGTCTTTCCACAATATCAAGTGATGAGGTGAAGATGTGTTTAGTTATTTATTCTATAGTACTTCTTCTTCTTCTTGGTCTTCCAACAGGTGCATTTCCCCAGGACGCCCCACTATATATAAAAGTTTGTTCATTGTGGCGTAGTGGATAGAGCGCGTACCATATTAGCTCAGGCTTCGTTGCAGTGGTCGCAGGTTCAAATCCGAACCGTGGACCTTTACTGCAGGTCATCCCCCCTCTCTCTCTCTCTCTGTCTGTCTGTCTCCCCATTTCAACTCTGTACTATCTAATAAAGCTTAAAATGCAACAAAAAAAAAAAATCTTAAAAAAAATTAAAGTGTGCCTGTTCTGTGCTACTGTAGAAACATGGTCTAGTAGCACATTACTGTCTCTATATACTCACAGTGGTTCCCTCCTTTCTGTCCGAACGTCGTGGCCATGAGCGTGAGCAGCGAGAGCCACAGAGGCACGAACACACACACGTAGCTCAGGCTGTTGTGTCCGTCAAGCTTGTGCACCAGTAAAATCTGAAGAGAAGAATACACATTTTACCAATCAATCAATCGATTTTTATTTATATCGCGCTTTTCATACAAAAGTAGCTCAAAGATTAAAAACAACAACAGAGGAATAGAAAACAGCAAATAAAACCAAGAGAAGAAAATGAAGAGGACCCAACCCTCCCACACCCAGAGACACATTGTATTAGTTAATGGATTCACAGATGAGAACATAGGATACATTTTTTTTTAATATATATATACGTTTTTTTTTTTTTTTTGTTGTATGTTCTGATGGAGCAGCTGTTTTTTTGTGTTGTGAAAAAAAAAAGAAAAAACTACAATAAATATATTCAAAAAATATTCAAAAAAAATGGTCTGATTCTGAGGTAAAAATAATGCATGCAGCGTTTCTGAGCACACACAGATGCAGGAGAGGGTATAGTATGATAAAAAATGAAACACACTTTTCATCCAACATTTAGATTTTTGGTTTTTAAAAAGGT